>CAUYPK010144744.1:0-26809 GCA_963574355.1 Loris lydekkerianus
CGGAGGCTGAGGCAAGAGAATCGCTTAAGCCCAGGAGCTGGAGGTTGCTGTGAGCTGTGTGATGCCACGGCACTCTACCAAAGGGCCATAAAGTGAGACTCTGTCTCTATAAAAAAAAAGAAAAAGATCATATTGGAGAAAAAAAAAAAATAAATAAATAAACTACTAATTTTTAGGGTAAGCCAAGCTATAGTTTTTAACCCTTTTAGGAAGGGAGAGGAAGAGACATTACATATAGTTTGAGAGCATCTTATGAAGAAAGACAATTACAAACTTGTGCCTGAGTCATGCAGACCACTGTCTTCTTTGTGCTCTTTAAATTTCATGCAGGGATCTTTAATAGCCTATATTATAAATTTTTTAACATGCTTCCCTCTACTGAGGGTAAAAAGGGACTGCAGACACCTGCCTTCTTGTGAAATTCCACTTCCGCAAGACCTTTGCAAATGCTGTGCCCCCCATCCCTTCACAGCTGCCCTTCCCTCCCCTCTTACCCAGCTAACTCCTCCCCTAGATCTCACTGTAAAGGCCATGTCTTCAAAAGCCCTTCCCTTCTTTACCCACCCCATCTAAATTAGGCCTCCACTATTCTCTTATAAGATCAGTTCATGGTATTTGTCACAATTCATAATTAAATGTCTGTGTACATTTGGTTAACATTTACCCCTCTTCCTCCCCATGACAGTGCAAGCTCCATGTGGACAGGAACATGCTGCTGCTACATCTGTTTATCTAGTGCCTAAAGCAGCTTGGCACATAGTAAGTGTGCGTTCTATCTACCTACCTATCTATCTATCTATTTATTTTTTAATGGTTAGCAGCTTTTCTTTAGTTTTTTTTTTTTTTTTTTTTTTTGGTGAAGATGGTATGCCCAATATTGACTCCAGCTTCTTGGGATACAAATTACTCATGGTATCTTCTAAACATAAGGGCTTATTAAAATGTCTGCTCTAGACCACGTACTGTGATTGTTGCTTTAAATGTTATTGTTAATTCTCACAGTGGCCCTGCAAGGCAGAGATAATCACCCACTTTACAGACGAGGACCCCAATGTTCAGAGTGGTAAATTAAATTCCTCATAGTTATACACCTTGTAAGCAGTGGCAACATCAGACTTTAAACCCTTTAAACCAGCATCAAGAGTCTGTGCTCAGTCCTCCTCAAGTAGGGTGCACAACCCCCCAAAGGTACACCCTAGTAGGCCGAGGACATGAGAAAACACAGACAATGTGTGGCCCACTTTTGGTATTTCTTTTTTTCCCTGATGACAACATAAAATATTTTTATGTTAAGACAGACAGATATATTTTAAAGTGTAATGCATAGTAATACTATTCAAAGGAATTAAAAAAAACAAACACAGAAGTTAAAAAAAAATTTCATGCCTGTTGTTATCCAGGCCTGTTTCAGGAACTTCCTTGGGAAAACATGAAAAGCTCTTATTTGTCACTCTGTCTTCATATTATGTCCTTTTTCCTTGTTGCTGTATTTTTTTAAATGTCAACATTCCAACCTCAATCTTCATTTTCCGCTCCTGTCCAATTAAAATATTTAATGAAAATGGCAGTGTGTCAACCATGGGCATGTCATTTTCAAAGTCATTTATGAGGACACCTTTGTGTAGGTACAATAAATCTGATTTTTATTACACATCTTAGTTTAGAATCACCTTTACATTCCTAGACAAAGAGATGATACAAATAAATATCAATTGTAAAACTTAGAGCCCCAAGTATTGGCATATTCTTTGTCTAAAGGTAGCCAAAGAGAAGGTCAAGATCAATAGCAACGCCAAGGAGCCATAAAGCCCACCACTTCTTGCCTGCCCCAGGATCACTCCTTTCATAAATAACCTCGAAAGTATTTCATTCAAGAGTGAGCAGGCAGAAAGGTGACAGATTTCTGAACAATACAAGACAAAGCCTTGTGTGATAGACAAGAGCCAGGCCCACTATTCTTATCCAGCTCCCTCTGAACATTTTTAGTATGGCTTTTAGAGTATATTAATAGCCCCATTTTCATCCACTGATGGGGTTTAAATGGTCCAAGGTGTTGTCTGCACTATGCCTCCACCTCAAGTGGGAAATGTTGAGGCAGAACTGATACCCTATGTTAACAGGGAATCGACACTTCTCAGAAACTTGGCAATGGTTCTACATTCAGTGAGGAAGGACTTACAAGAGTCTGACAGGAAAAGCAGAGAGTGGCCCATGCCTGAGCTGCAGCTCTCTGGTGCCCTTGGTCATGGAGGTGTGGGTGGAGCAATTCAAGCAGCATGCAAGCTTAGGGGGAACGATCCAACGTTAGGTCAGAGTCTTAAGAAAGTGCTTCATGCCTATGATTTGTGGCCTTGCGCTCTGAATCCAGGGGTCTAGTGACTTTAAAATACCAAGCCAGATACATTCTACCGATCAGAGCACACAGAAGAAGGTTGTATAAACAGTCTCAAACTCCTTCTCCTGATAATCACTAGATCCTGTTAGGACTTTAGTAGTTGCAATTGGCATGATGGCCCTCAGATGGCTTGGACCATTCTAGCATGACTACAGACATTAAAAACCTGGTGCCTCTGTGGGCTTGGTAGGTCCTCTACATACTTGGTTCAATTCAGAACTGAAAGCAGCAGCTTTCTGGTGGCAGCAAGACATTCTACCATCTGCTCTATTCAAATATTTATCGGATCCATTCTGAGAGAAGAAAAGCACCAGAGACAGCTTCCCTCCAAGTGGGTGTTCCTTTACTCTGCATCCACAGACCACCACACGAACACAGATAAGTACAAGGTGAGTTTGTTTTAAGAATCATGCCTGTCAACCTTGCTTCCTTCTTTTACTTTTGTAGAAAAGTTCTATGTGTCACTTAATCACTCTTGGTCAGAAAAGACACCTTGAGATCTTAGTATTAAGGTATGGTGTTACTTGTAGTTGTCAATTTTCAGATACGCTACCTGAATATTTTTGGCCTACAGAATTCAGACTAACTTTGAGGAAATATTGTGTGAGAGACGTGTAACCAGCAGATAACCATCTTAGGCGATCCACCTCGTTGTTTGGTTCCTATTCAAACAGGCAAATTCTTCGTAAATAAGAAACAGGTTTGATCTAGAGAAACGATGAGGGAAGGCTCCATTATGCTCTGGGAACTGCCAAAAAGGGTCCTGGGTGCAAAAAGAATGGTTACTAAAAAGGAGATAAGCAGCCAGACAACAGAGCTCCATCTTGCAGAATGCTAAGACATTGCACTTGGTACCTCCTCTTTTCCACAGGTTCTGATCCAGAATTGTGCCCTGGGAACTGAGCAGCTGAGTTAAAACATAAAAACTCAGGGCCCACCTGAGTCGCCACTGTCCTGAGGCACCGTGCCAGCAAGGTGCACCAGTGTGGCAGACCTGGGGACTCCTCTATTGTCCCCTCAGGCTTGGCTCATGGACTCAGACATCCCTGTGGAAGTGCTTCCAGCCTGGATTAGTCATTAAATGGGCCTTTAATACAGACAAAAGGCAATAACTGCACATTAGTATACTTCTAAAATTGGGCAAGCTCCTGGTCTCTCTCTCTCTTACAGACGCACATGGACACACTCACAGAACACAGGCACCACTGTGCTCACACACCCACACACACTTAAGAGCTTCTCTGGGGAGGGGAGAATAAGAGTAACAGTCACCTGATGACCAACATAAAACAAAGCTTCGAATGTCAATAATACAAGAAACTAAAACTTACAAACCAAACTAGTATATGTAAACGGGAATTCTGAACTCTCCTCTGAGCCTGTTCGATCACACAGCCACTGCTCACCAGCATCTCAGACTCCACCTGGAGGGAGCCGCAGTTCTAGTGAGTTCTCACAGTTCAGTGAGTTCTCTGCTGAAAGCAGGCAGGACTCCTTTACTCCAACGGTTATGTCTTCCCTTCCCACTGCACTGAGTCTCGCGTCTCCATCTCTTCATCGGCCTAGTTACTCTTTGGCTCTTTATGCCAATATGGAATAAAATGGGGAATTCAAAAGTGCCACTATGTATCTCCTTCCCTCAATTCTAGTCCTGCCAGAGAAGGCAGAGTCAGCCTCCCTTCTCCCACAGAATAGGCACACTGCAGTGCACACGCCTGAGGCAGACGATGGGCCTATCTCTGCAAGGATGCTCATAGGATGTGTGCATGGGAAAAGATGGTGACAAATAAAGAGTAAAGTGACATGGTGTATTGTATGACATGGCACCGGCTTGTAGACTCAGGCCTTTGACAGGATGGTCATGGTTTTGAGGTTTTAAAGAAGTTGTTTCCCTAAATGCTCCAAGGAGGCAAAGGGAATGTTATTTCTATTGCTTCCAACATTGAATCCCTCAGGAGCAGAGATTGGAAAAGATTTCATCATTGAGCAGATCCAATTCTCACAGATGTGCATGGAAGCGAGGTTGCTGATGGTGCCCACCTGGGGCCTGGATCCAAATGAGATTTCGCATTTCTCCCTACAAGAACAGGCACACATTCAAGTTCTAGGGCCTTTCAACCTCACTGTCATTTTATCCTAAGGCTCCAAAGATGTGGTCCCACCAAAGTAATTCTGCCCTATTGTTCAACGAGAAGGGAGCCCAGTGTAAAGAACAGGCTAGAACAGGAGAGGGGAGAGAAGTGAGGGCAGGAGAAGGGGAGGGAAAGAAGAAAAGAGAGAAGGGAAGCAAGGTCTCTTGCTGGTCATAGTCTTGCTCTCCACCTGGACTACTGCACTTTACCTTACCCATGCATTCTGAGATGCTAATTAGAAGACGTTTCCCAAAGGGACTGAGTGCCAGATTAGGACCAGCACGTTCAACCAGATTAAGTGGGTTAATCTGCAAAGAGGCCATTGCTTCTCCTCAGGGGAACAGTTCTGAGTTTAGGCTCAAGTTCTCTCTGCAGCTTTTTTTCTCATCTCTTCTCTCAGAAGGCAAATGCTGTTTACGCCCTGGGAGAGGAGGAGCCGGCTTTACTTTGGAACCAGCCCCCGAGACTGTGGATAAAGCTGAGATGCAGGCGTTCCTGAGGAAGAAGAGGAGGAGCCCGACTTCCTTCCACTTTTAGGCCTGCAAAAGTCAAACACATGTTTATATTGCACATCCCCATCTTCATCCCTGACATATCAAGTACTATTAACATTCCAAGTGGCCTTTCTTCAATGGCTGAAAACAAGCAAACTTTCAGCTATGAAACCACTAGGCGGGCACAGCCTGACTCTCTGGGTAAGGCTAACACGGCCTCCCAACAGAAGGCTAAACCCTGAGGAAGGGATTCTGATTTTCAGTAATTGTCCTTCCATTAAAATCAAAGCTTGACTGTCTTTTCTTTTTTGAGACAGAGCGCCCTGGGTAGAGCGCTATGGTGTCACAGCTCACAGCAACCTCCAACTCTAGGGTGTAAGCGATTCTCTTGCCTGAGCCTCCCAAGTACCTGGGACTACAGGCGCCCGCCACAATGCCCAGCTATTTTTTGGTTGTAGTTGTCATTGTTGTTTTGGTAGACCCGGGCTGGATTTGAACTTGCCAGCTCTGGGATAGGTGGCTGGCTCCTTGGCTGCTTGAGCTACAGGCGCTGAGTCACTTGACTGTCTTCTCCAAATTGACAAAACAGTATTAAATTTGCAGGTAGAATTTCTTCCATTTGGGGGTTTCCACCCAGTTATTTTCCTGAAACATCTAATCTAAAATTTAATAAAATAGAATTTCTACTCTTATACCAAATGGATGAGATAAACTTAGCATGGAGGCCGGGAGCCTGAGTAGTGGATTTCTATATCTACATACCCAGGTTTGAACTTCAGCTCTGCCACTTACTTGCTGCGTTTCCTAATTCTTATAAAGCACTTAGGATGACCTAACACCTAGTAGGAACTGAAGAACTGACCCCAATTTCACCAGGAGACATGCTCCTTACAGGTCTGGGTGCATTAAGCATTCTTGTATTCAGTATACCTGGTATAGTGTCTCAACCATAAATATTTTGGGAATAAATAAGTAAACACAGAAGTAATATGGCATCATTTTCTAGCACGTTCTGCAAAGCGTTCCATGATAAGCAAACACTCTTGTCACCTTTACCTCGGTTTGTCCTTGTTCAAATACGTTTTGTTCAAACACAGGTCATCAAAGTCACTCACCTGGCCTTAGATTTCTTATTTGCAGTGCTTTCGAAGGATGATGCATCCACCTGTATTTCATCTTCATCCTGCAGTGCTGCATCCAGAGCAGCCTGGACCTTGGGGGCAATGGCTGGGCCCTCATAGTCTCTGGTGGTCCGGCTGGGCATGTCCAACTCTAACAGCACAATGTTTTCTGCCTGCAGAATTACAGCCATCACCAGCTAGGTCCGCCTCCTTTCAGACACAGGGAGGGCAAGCAATCTAGGACCCTCCAAGAACAGAACGATTTAGGGCCTGCCAAGAAATAACCTGCCTACAAGAAGTAATGTGGGCTCGGTGCCCATAGTGGTTACGGCGCTAGCCATGTGCACTGAGGCTGGCGGGTTCAAACCCGGCATGGGCCAGCTAAACAACAATGACAACTGCAACAAAAAATGGCCAGGTGTTGTGGTGGATGCTTGTAGTCCCAGCTACTGGGAGGCTGAGGCAAGAGAATCACGCAAGCCTAAGAGTTTGAGGTTGCTGTGAGTTGTGACACCACAGCATTCTACTGGGGCAACAAAGTGAGACTCTGTCTCAAAAAAAAAAAAAAAAAAAAAAAGAGGTAATGTGGTTTTATCATTTTTTTTCCTGGCGGGATTCAGGTCATTTTCATTTTCTTCTCTATGCTTTCCTGTGTTTTCCTTCTCTTTCTTTTAAACAATGAACATGTCTTATAGCCTAAGGGAAATGATCCAGGAAAAACTATTAAGTAAAACCTATGTTATTACTGACAATTTGAAAATACAAAAAGGTATGAAGAAGAAAATGGTAATTACCAATAATGTCACCACCTACAGCAGCAGCACTGATGAACTTTGCAGCTGCAGAAGGGAGAAGGCAGTGGATGCAAGCAGAGGGTGCACCTGCTTACAGGTGCATTTAAAAAGCCTGACTGGGCCCCACCTCATAACTGGCCTTATGGATTGATTCATTCCTTCATTTGGTATCTGGTGGTGAACAAGAGCACAGAGGGAAGAGCACCCACAGTTTCATACCTGCCATCTTCTCCTCTAACTCCTGTCAGTGAAAGTTTAGCCCCAGGGCTCCAGGGGTGGGGCAGGTGAAGCCACAGCAGGGAGAAGGTAAAGAGAGAGAACGGCTCCATTTCCCAGCTTTAGATATTCAGATAGTGCATAAAATTTCTCCAGAAGAAACATGTCTACTGCTAAAGACATTTGAGAGTCTCAGCTGCTTTAAATTCTACTTTTGAATCCAGTTAGATCCCTAAAAACCGGCATATTTGATTTGGGCCCTTCAAAATCATGTTTTTGGCTTAAGACATGAACTAACTGGTGAGAGATGCACCATCAGCAACTAGAAAAATGCTTCTGAGGATGCTGAGTGACATACGGCTCATCATCCACCATATAAAACCCCACTGATCTTCTGACTCTTCCTTTTCTTTATTTTAAATAATGAAGTGCCAGGAAGAACAGTGCCTGGGGAACAAACTAATCCTAATCTTCTGTTTGGCTCCAGTTGCCAAGGGAGACTCTCATTTTTTCAATTTTAAGTGAAAATCTTTCATTATAAAAATAAAGCAGGTTCCCTGTTTATAGTTATAAAATGCAGGGTAAGCAGTAAGAAGAGAATTTAAACTGAGCATACTTCCACTAACCAGAGATAACCAGTTCACATTCTGATATATTTCATAACAGATTTTTTTATTCACATACACACTTCTGGTATAATTTTTTTATAACTGGACATTATGTCTCCAAGTTCACCTACTTGCCAGCTATCTGACTCATTGCATCAATTAGGTAGGAGAGTTCAATTAGAGAAAGCAATAGTGTCCAGAACATAGCAAGTACTTACCAATAGAAGCTCTGAAGGCACTTTTTTTTTTTTTTTTTTTGAGACAGAGTCTCATTTTGCCCTCGGTACAGTGCTGTGGCATCACAGCTCACAGCAATCTCTAACTCTTGGGCTTAAGTGATTCTCTTGCCTCAGCCTCCCAAATAGCTGGGACTATAGGCACCCATCACAACACCCGGATATTTTTTTTTTTTTTTGTTGTTGTTGTTGCAGTTGTCATTGTTGCTCTAGCTGGCCCTTGGTGTATATGGCCGGCGCCGTAACCACCGTACTATGGACACTGAGACTCTCATGGCATTTTTATTGTAAAATATTTTTTGGTCATTAAATAGTCCTCAATTACGTCACTTTAAATGACTACATGACTGACACGCAATTTTTTCTTTTTTTTTTGAGACAGAGTCTCACTTTGTTGCTCTCAGTAGAGTGCTGTAACATCATAGCTCACAGCAACCTCAGACTCTTGGGCTCAAATGATCCTCTTGCCTCAACCCTCTTAGCTGGGACTACAGGCATGTCCATTATGCCCAGATAGTTTTTCTATTTTTAGTAGAGACCAGATCTTACTCTTATATAGGCAGGTCTGGAACTCCTGAGTTCTAGCAATCCACCCACCTCGCCCTCCCTGAGTGCTAGGATTACAGGTGTGAGCTACCATGCCCAGCTCTGACAAGCAATATGTGAGATGGAAGTACTGGAAGTTCTTTAGCACAAGCCCATCTACTGTCACAAGGCATCTGCAATCTTTCCTGCCTTCCCACAGAGCATTTTGAAGTTACTTATTTATTTTTTATTTTTATTTATTTTTGTTGCAGTTTTTGGCGGAGGCCGGGTTTGAACCTACCACCTCCAATATATGGGGCCAGCACCCTACTCCTTAAACCACAGGTGCAGCCCATGAAGTTTATTGCTTTTTAGTTTGTTTGTTTGTTTTTGAGATAGAGTCTCGCTTTGTCATCCTCGGCAGAGTGCCGTGGCATCACAATTCATAGCAACTTCCAACTCCTGGAGAATCGCTTAGGCGATTCTCTTGCTCAGCCTCTGGAGTAGGTGGGACTACAGGTGTCCCACCACAACACCTGGCTACTTTTTTGTTGCAGTTTGGCTGGGGCCGGGTCGAGCCCACCAGCCTCAGTATATGGGCCTGGTGCCCCACCCACTGAGCCACAGGCACCACCCTGAAGTTTATTGTTAATGTTTACTGTCCACTATGAATAGATGCCTGGGGCAGCGCCTGTGTCTCAAGGAGCAGGGCGCTGGCCCCATATACTGGAGGTGGAGGGTTCAAACCTGGCCCCAGCCAAAAACTGCAAAAAAAAAAAATGAAAACCAAACAGATGCCTGCACTCTCCTCTTTCACTAGTCCTCACTTTCTAAACCTTATTCTACTTTACTTTATTATCATACGTTATCATTATTGTTATTATATTTATTTATTTGTCATAATTGTTGTCATTGTTTTTTTTTTTTTTTTTGGTAGAGACAGAGTCTCACTTTTATCGCCCTGGTAGAGTTCCGTGGCGTCACACAGCTCACAGCAACCTCCAACTCCTGGACTTAAGCAATTCTCTTGCCTCAGCCTCCCGAGTAGCTGGGACTACAGGTGCCCGCCACAACGCCTGGCTATTTTTTGTTGTTGCTGCAGTTTGGCCGGGGCTGGGCCCGAACCAGCCACCCTCGGTATATGGGGCTGGCGCCCCACGCACTGAGCCACAGGTACTGCCCAATTATTGTTATGAATATCTTCAACTACTTCTGGAAAGCATCAGGGCACAAACTCTGGGCAGAACACTGCCCTAAGGGTTTACATGGATGTAAACTACTCCAAAAAAGAGAAAAGAAAAACCCCAAAACAATCCTCTCACCCTGTATCGAGCCTCTGGACGCATCATCATGGACATTCTTGCATGTTGGCTCAGTGGTCTCTTATATCCCACGGCTGAGACTGGCCGCTTCATCATCTGCTGATTCCTGGAAATGGACTGCATTGTTAGAGGCCTGGCTGAAATGTGTCCCACAGCCCCAGCCCCAGGACTGGTCCTGTGGAACAAGCACTTAGAAAACTCTGAGCCAGACAGAACCTGAAGCAAGTAACTCCCTGGACCAAGGAATGATATAAGTAGGGCAGGAGCTGCTTCTATTTTCTGTTTGGGTTGCTTTCTGATTCATGTGAGTGTCATTCATCTTTTAAGCCAGAGAGAGCTTAGTCATCATCCAGTTCTTAGATGGCAGACACAAAAGCATAGCTGTCAACATTCCCCACCTCTGCATCCTTAGCAGACGACTCCCAACTTCCCCCAGCAGGGCTCAGACTCAGACTCAGACTGAGAGTCCTCAACACTGTGGGTCAGGCTGACACACAGAAAACACTTCTGTGCTGCCCCTCATTTGGCCTAACACATACTTCACTCCACAACTAGGGAAATGGAAATGCAAGAGCTTGAATAAGGTCGTTAGTTTACTGCGACAAAGTCTTCCAATTCCTATTACTACACTCATCAATAAACTTTTACCTAAGTTAGAAATGCCATTGAATTTTGGTTAAAATGAATCATACTGTGTTCTTACCATACTGTGTTCTTTTGTCCACGTCCAACTTATCAACATTTTTGCCCTTCTCCCCACATGAAAGTCTACTTAAAGTTAACAGTGACTTACTCCAGTCTGGTTATAGGGTGTAATTTCCAATGATCTTCCTCTTCATCAAAGAATGATCTATTCATAATTTTATTTTTTTCTTCCAGAGGAATAAAGTTTTCTATAATAAGATGCCTGTAAGAGCACACAGAACATGGGTGAATACAGATGAAGAATACACACAGAGTGTTGGCTATCTGGTCTCATGTACAATGGTAATTAGACATCCAGCAAACATTCACTGAGCAGGTACTATGGACCTAACATCATGCAAAGAGCTAGGATACAGATACAAACGACACGTTCATGCCTGAGACAAAGAGGTAATGGTGCAGCACTCCTAACATATGACAGGTGCTGTCTTGGTCTGATTTAGAAATATGGAGAAATTACTTCTGCCTGGGCAGGAGCAGCTTGAGGATGTGAACAAACTAAAGGAAGCAATGCCTGGGACTATACTGGTGGAGGGCCACTGGTGCTGCTAACCCAGGTCAGTAAGTTCTAAAATGCCAAAAACAAGGCTGGGTGTGGTGGCTCATCACTGTAATCATACACTTTGGGAGTGCAGCACTCTGGGAGGCAAGGCAGGAGGATTCCGTGAGGTCAGGAGTCCAAGACCAGCCTGAGCAAAAGCAAGACCCCATCTGTACATCAAAAATAGAAAAATTAGCTGAGCATCGTGGGGGGTGCCTGTAGTCCCAGTTACTCAGGAGACTGAAGCAGGAGGCTCACTTGAGCACAGGAGTTTGAGGTTGCTGTAAGCTAGGCGGAGGGCACAGCACTCTAGACAGAGTGAGACCCTGTCTCATTCATAAATAAATAATAAAATGCTGAGAGCTGGCTGTGTGCAGTGGTTCATGCCTATATTCCTACTACTTTGGGGGACCAAGCAGGAGGATCGCTTGAGTGCAGAAGTTTGACACCAGACTGAGTAATATAGCCAAGCGTGACGGTGTGCACCTATGGTTTCAGCTACTCAGGAAGCTGAGGCAGGAAGATTGAGCACAAGAGTTTGAGGTTGTAGTAAGCTATGATCATGCCACTGCACTTTAACCTGGTCAACGGAGTGAGACACTGTCTCAAAACAAACGAAAACATTGCTGAAAACAGATTAGAAATTAAGCTGCCTTCCTCTAGTCCCCAGGCTTGTTGTTCAATCTGGAAAATGTCCCATTCTGATCAACCAAGACAAAGAGCAGAACCAAATGGATTTCAGTCCCTTGGTGGTCCCTTAGCGCACTGAGAATGAAGGCCATTCCTGAGAAGAGTCTCTGCCTGACAAGCGCCCAGGAAACATTTCAAACAAGGAAACCGGAACCCACTGGGCTGCATCTCTCCATGGTGACGATTGACTCCTATCACAGCTCTGCCTTCACTCTTTCAAAACCTTAGGACGGAACAATGCCAAAGGGCTGCTTATGTGGGAGCGACACAGAACAAACACCACACAAGTATAGGGGACTGTGAGAAACAGGCTGACTCACTGTTTAGTCAAAAGATATAAAAAAGAGCTACAACAATGAAAAATGGCTTCCTTAGGAAAAAAATATTTTGGGGAGATAATATTTTCTCTTTGTTTTTCATAACCTATACTTAGGTTTTTCTGATTTTTATATCAGAAAATGTAAAAAACATAATTACCCACAATTTTAATATCTAGAAATAACTATTATTAATATTTTTATATTTTATTCTGACCTTTTTTCTAGATGTACATACATACAAAAAGCATAGTATAACATATATATATTTAATTTTAAGGGTTCCTTTCCAAATTTAAAATTTGGTCATTAAAAAATTCCTTTGAGGTTTGGCACCTGTAGCTCAGTGGTTAGGGCACCGGCCACGTATGCCAGAGCTGGCAGGTTAGAATCCAGCCTGGGCCTGCCAAACAACAGTGACAACTACAACCAAAAAATAGCCAGGCATTGTGCTGGGTCCCTGTAGTCTCAGCTATTTGGGAGGCTGAGAGGCATGAGAATTGTTTAAGCCCAAGAGTTTGAGGTTATTATGAGCTGTGACGCCACGGCATTCTACCAAGGGCAACATAGTGAGACTCTGTCTCAAAAAAAAAAAAAAAAAAAAATTCCTTTGAAAAGTTTTTCTTTATAGAAAAATTCCAGATCGTGATGTGAAAGGAATGATACAAAACAGAAAAACAACGTTTTTTAACCACTAATGAAATAATGGATTCAGACCAAGATCATTGTTGGCTGAAACAATTAGCTCTGTGGTTCTCAAGCCAGAATGCACATTAAAATCACCTGCAGAGTTTTGAAAAATATCTTGCTCAAACCTCATGAGAGACCAATAGTTCTCAGCATGTGTCCACCAAACCAATAGGAGGAATACCTGAAACCTGTTAGAAATAAAAATTCTCAGGCCCTGCTCTAGACTTACTAACTCAGACTCTGGGCGAGGCCCAGGTGATTCTGATGTCTGTTAAAGTTTAAGGACCACTGCCCTAGACCAGTTAAATCAGAATGGAGGAGAGGCAGGCATTACTATTTTTTAAAACTCCTTGGTGTATAGCCAAGATTGGGAACCAGTGCTTTGGAGCCAGCTTTCCGTGAAAGTGATATAAGGTGGATAGAAACATAGTTAACTGACACATTGAAGAAAGAGACTAACAAATCCAGATTGTGGGCTATACCTGTAGGCTGTCTGACCCAACTATGAAAAAACATTTTTTAAAGAAAAGGATTGCCTAAGATTAAATTAAGTTTAAAAGACATAGTAACTAAATGCAGTGTGTGGCCCTTATTTATATACTAAATATAAAACAAATCAAGAAAATCTGAATGTGGTTGAGTACTAGAAAATACTAAGAAACTTAATGGTTTCTATTTTTTTTTTAGACACAATCTCACTCTGTTGCTCTGGGTAAAGTGCTGTGGGGCTACCATACCTCACAGCAACCTCAAACTCTTGGGTTCAAGTGATGCCTCAGCTTCCTGAGTACCTGGGACTATGGTTGCCCACCATAAAGCCCAGCTAATTTTTTCAGTTTTAAGTAGAAACGGGGGTCTTGCTCTTGCTCAGGCTGGTCTTAAAGTCCCAAGCTCAAGCAATTGGCTGTTTGGCCTCCCAGAGTGCTAGGATTACAGGCATGAGTCACTGTGCTCTCCCAGAACTTAATGTTATTAGTAATGTTGTTAGCTGTAAAAATATCATTCATAGGGTATACAAAAATCAATTCTAGCCGGCACCTATGGCTCAGTGGATTAGGGCACCAGCCCCATACACTGAGGGTGACAGGTTCAAACCTGGTCCTGGCCAAACTGCAACAAAAAAATAGCCAGAAAATATCCGGGCGTTGTGGCGGGTGCCTGTAGTCCCAGCTACTTGGGAGGCTGAGGCAAGAGAATCGCTTAAGCCCAGGAGTTGGAAGTTGCTGTGAGCTGTGATGCCACAGTACTCTACCAAGGTGATAAAGTGAAACTCTGTCTCTACCAAAAAAAAAAGTTAAAAGAAATAGCCAGGCATTGTGGCGGGTGCCTATAGTCCTGGCTACTTGGGAGGCTGAAGCAAGAGAATCACCTAAGCCCAGGAGTTGGAGGTTGCTGTGAGCTGTGACACTACAGCACTCTACCAAGGGCAATAAATTAAGACTCTGTCTCAAAAAAAAAAAAAAAAAAAAAAAAACCACACACAAAAAAATCAATTGTATTTCTGTACATTAGCAATAAACATTCCAAGGATAAGAAATTAAGAAAATAATGTCAAATATAATAGTGGTAAAAAAGTAGGTATCAATTTAACAAAAGAAATGCACTTGTACACTAAAAACTACAAACATGGACGGCGCCTGTGGCTCAGTGAGTAGGGCACCGGCCCCATATGCTGAGGGTGGCGGGTTCAAACCCGGCCCCGGCCAAACTGCAACAAAAAAATAGCTGGGTGTTGTGGTGGGCACCTGTAGTCCCAGCTACTCGGGAGGCTGAGGCAAGAGAATCGCCTAAGCCCAAGAGCTGGAGGTTGCTGTGAGCTGTGACGCCATGGCACTCTACCAAAAGGCCATAAAGTGAGACTGTCTCTATAAAAAAAAAAACAAAACTACAAACATTCTTGAGAGAAATTAAATAATAAGTAAATGGAAAAATGTGTTCATAGATCAGAACACTTAATGTTAAGACGACTGATATTTCTCTAATTTATCTACACATGCAACACAATCACTATAAAAACCTCAGCTGGCCTTTTTGCAGAAATTAATAAGATGATCTTAAAATGCACAGGCATATGCCAAAGATACCGTGGATTTCAGTTGTAGGCTACTACAAAAAAGTAAATATTACAATAAGCAAGTCATACAGAATTTTTGGTTTCCTGGTACACTAGTCATGAGGGAAATAAAAATCAAAACCTTGATGAAGTGCTACTTCACACCCACTCTGCATGGCTGTAACTCACAATAACAGGTACGTCAACAAGGATGTTGGCAGCGCCTGTAGCTCAGTGAGTAGGGCACCAGCCACATACACCAAGGCTGGTGGGTTTGAATCCAACCCAGGGCAGCTGAAACAACAATGACAACTGCAACAACAAAATACAGCTGGGTGTTGTGGCGGGCAGCTGTAGTCCCAGCTATTTGGGAGGCTGAGGCAAGAGAATTGTTTAAGCCCAAGAGTTTGAGGTTGCTGTGAGCTGTGATGCCACAGCATTCTACCTAGGGCGACAGCTAGATACTCTGTCTGAAAAAAAAAAAAAAAGAAAGAAAAACAAAAAATAAACAAACAAAAAAACCAAGGATGTGGAAAAGATGATGTCTGGAAATGTAAAATAGTACAGCCACTGTGGAAAAGTTGTGTTTACAAAGTTATGTTTACACTATTCTTCAGTCTATTAAATATGTGTTATTTCTAAAAAAAAAACAAAAACAAAAACAAAAACCACACACCTTAATTTAAAAACATTTTATTGCTAAAAATGATTACACAAACTGTAAGACACAAAGTGAACACATGCTATTAGAAAAATGGCATTGACAGACTTGCTTGACACATGGTTGTCACAACACTTCAATTTGTAAAAAAATGCAGTACCTATGAAGTGCAATAAAGCCAAGTGCAATAAGATGAGGTATGCCTGTATATGGAAATGCAAGGGATCCTGACTAGCCAAAAAAATCTTGGGGAAAAAAACAAGGTTAGAAGACTCACACTTCTTGACTTCAAAACTTACTACAAAGCTACTAATCAAAACAGTACGGTATTAGCTTATGGCTAGATACATGGCTCAATGGGACAGTACTGAAAGTCCAGATATAAAGGGGGTACATTTATAGTCAACTGACTTTGACAAGGGTGCCAAGACAATGAAATGGGGGAGAGAAGAGCTTTTTCAACAAATGATGCCGGGACAACTAGGTATCTATAGGAAAGGGAATGTGCTTGGAATTCTACCTCACACCATACACAAAAATCAACTCAAAATGGATTATAGATTTAAATGTAAGACCTAAAATCATAAGACTCTTAGAAGAGCTAAAAGAATTCAAACATATGTCCACAAAACAACTTGTATATCAATGTTCATAGCAGCATTATTCATAACACTCAAAAAGGAGACAAAACTCAAATTTCCATCAAATGGTGAATGGATAAATAAAATGTGGTATATTCATACAATAGAATATTATTTGGCCAGAAAAAAGAATGCAATATGGGTGACTCTTGAAAACGTTATACTAAGTGAAACAAGCCTGTCACAGAAGGTCACATTATTTCATTTATAAACTTATATGAAATGTTCAGAATAGGCAAATTTAGATACAATACCCAAAGTACAAAAGAAAATATAGACAACTTAGGCTACATTAAAATTGAAATTTTTTATAATATAAGCAATATCATGAAGAAAAAAGATACCCTATACATGTTTTAGATGCAGGACATAGCTACAAGAGGGACTGTACCTAACAATTTCAAATATTCTGATTTGGTCATTTGTACCTTCACATTAACCTGAAATAAAACAAAAAGAAAAGAAAAGGGGGAAAAAAAAAAAAAAAAAAAGAAACACCATCTACAGAATAAGAGAAAGTTACTTGCAAACAGTGGAACTGATAAGGGACTGGTATCCAGAACAAGCACACAAAGAACTCTCATAATAACAAAAAGACAACCCAATTTAAAAATGGGCAAAGGATCTGAACAGACATTTCTCCAAAGAAGATATACAAATGGCCAATAAGCACATGAAAAGATGCTCAACAGCATTAGTCATGAGGGAAATACAAATCAAAACCTTAACGAAGTACTACTTCACACCCATTCTGGATGGCTGTAATAAAGACACACAATAACAAGTGTTACTAGAAATGTAAAATGGTGCGGCCACTGTGGAAAAGTTTGGTAGTTCCTCAAAAAGTTAAACACTGAGTTACCACATGACCCAGCAATCTCACTCTTATATATGTATCACAAAGAAATGAAAACATATCCACAGAAAAACTTATACACAAATACTTATAGCAGTTTTGTTCACATAGCCAAAGACTAGAAATAACCCAAATGTCCATCAACTGATAGATAAATAAAATGTGACATATCCATACAATGTAATACTATTCGGCCATAAAAAAAGAATGAAAGACACCAACACAACTAAGTATCTATTGATCCATAAATTCCTTCAAATCATCAGGCAAAAGATATCAGGAAAGACCACATTGTATGTATTCATTTATGTGAAATGTCCAGAACAGGCACATCCACAGAAATAGAAAGAGTAGTGGCTACATTGGGTTAGGAGAGGAGCAATGAGGAGTGACTGCTAATTAGTACAGGGGAGTTAATGTTTTTTGAGGAGGGAAAATGTTCTAAAATTAGATTACAGTGGCCGGGCATGGTGGCTCCCACCTGTAATCCTAGCACTTTGGGAGGCCAAGGAGGACTGGAGACCAGCTTGAGCAAGAGTAAGATCCCGTTTCTATTAAAAATAGCTGGGTGTTGTGGCAGGTGCCTATAGTCCCAGCTACTCAGGAAGCTGAGGCAGGAAGATTGCTTGAACCCAAGAGTTTGAGGATGCTGTGACGTATGATGCCACAGTACTCTACCCAGGGCGACAGGGTGAGATTCTGTCTCAAAAAACATAAATAAATAAAAATAAAAAAAATTAGAGTATAGTGATGATTTCACAACCCATGAATAGATTTTTAAAAATACTGATTTGTACACCTTAAATAAGTGAACTATCATATGTAAATTATGTCTCAATGAAGCTTTTTAAAAAATATCATTGTGTTATGTATGTAAGTATGCAGGAGTGAGGTAACATAAGGTAATACTTTAAAGTATTTTTATGAAAAATAGATGACAAAAGTGGGTGTTTATTTAGAAAAATTTTTCAGAATAATAAAAAAGTCAAGCTAATAAACAATTCATTCTTATCAATAGATAAGAGGCCAGAACCTTTAAAAGCTTCAAGAAGGTAGAGTGGAAGGGAATTTGGAGATCATCTGATGGACTCATTCAGTTCCAGCCCAGACATGGAAAGTGATTTTCTCAGGAATAAATGCAAAATAGGGTAGTAGGGGATGAGATGGAGAGAAATGGGCAGGGGCCCTGTTGTCAGAGGTGTGTCCCAACAAGTGGCTGGGGGTCCCATGGAAGGTCCAGCACTTACTTGAGTTTCAGCTCCCTGGTGAGCTCATTCTGAGTCTGCTCCAGCTCTTGGCGCTCTTTGATGTGCTCTTCTTGGAGGTCATGGATCTCAGCCTTCACCGCCTGAAGCTTGGAGAAGAGCTGGCACAGAGGGGAGAGGTAGGTGAGGAGACAGTGTCCATTCAAGGAATAGTTTTCTTTCTTTTCCCCAAGTGTCAAGACACTTGTGGGGCCTTGTTCATTTTTACCTTTTTGAGTTTTTTGGTCTTGATGTCCACTTCTTGCTGCAATGAGCTATACGTCTCTTTCAGTTCCAAAGTCTCCTCATCTCGACTTTCCATCTGTTGCTGGATTTCTCTTTCTCGACGTTTCTGAGTGACATCACAAAGTTCATTAGCTTGCCCTGGAGATTGTCTATACAAGAATATAGATTAGAGTCTCCTGCTAGAATGAGACTGACACAACTTGTGTCCATGTCCCTTGAAGAGATATTTACTGTGCCATAAACATACCTTATGCCACTCCTTTCTCTCCCCAAAGATTGAAAAGTTACCTGTTCTGCAATTTCCTGCCGTTTCTGCTCCAGAATTTTCTGCTGTTCATTCGTATGATCTACTATATTTTTTCCTCCAACAAGTAGCTTACTCTCCATTGCCTGAGTGAGAAGCAAAATAAAATCCATTTTACGATCTCTCTCAAAACCTGACTCTATATGGAAGCCCATGAAAGATAAAGAGCTCAGGTTGGCACAGTGCCTCATGTGTGTAATCCTACCACTCTGGGAGGCTGGGTGGATTGCTTGAGCTTAGGAGTTCGAGACCAGCCCAAGCAAGAGAGAAACCTTGCCTCTATTAAAAATATAGAAAAATGAGCTGGATGTTGTGGTGGGTCCCTATAGTCCCAGCTACTCAGGAGGCTGAGGCAAGAGGATTACTTGAGTCCAAGAGTTTGAGGTTGCCGTGAGCTATGATGTCATAGCACTCTACCCAGGGCAACGGAAGGAAGGAAGGGACAGAGGGAAGGAGGGAGAAAGGAAGGGACAGAGGAAGGGAGGGAGAGAGGGAGGAGAGCCTTTCCTCCTCTCCTTCCCTCAGGAAATAAAAGAGCTCAGTACTGAGCCAAAGGGACAAACTCTGGGAAAAAAATAATCTTGTGCTTAGCTGTACTCTTCCTTTACTGACATGGGGCTGGAGCAGCTTCATTTTTAGAGTTTCTATCTTGTAAATACTCAACACACAACTTCTCCAGACATTGATAAATTTCAACCTTTCTTTAACAAAATACAGTAGAACCTCCACAATTAACCACTCCTCTACATTGACCACCTCCATTAGTTGACCCAATTTTTATAGCCACAAGTACATATGGTTCCTTATGGTGACCACCTCTATATGTTGACCAGGCTGTTACAGTCCCTTCAACTTACAGAGGTTCTGCTGTATTGTTGTTGTTACAAAGCATAATCCTGCTTAGAACATATTAAACAGCTTCTGTCAGGTACTGAGGGGTGCAACCCTGAGTGTAAATCACAAAGCTCAGAGTCCACAGAAGGACAGAGACAAGGAAGCAGGCTCTTATCAGATGGTGTCAGAGCCATCAGGAGGAAAGTACAGTCGTTAATGGGAGAGGTACACTGGAGAATTGAGACTTTTGGATGGAGTCAGAGAAAGCTTCCTGTCTGAAGGGCCATCTGCACAGGGAGCTAAAGTAAGAAACAGGAACTAATTAAGGAAAACAAGGCTCTTTTTCTGAGAAGATGGGGTAAGGAGTGATGATACACGAAGTTGGCCTAACCCCTGTTAAAGAGACTAAGCTTGCTCCTGAGGATCTCGGGAGCCACTGACATGTTCTTTAGGTATACATGAGGGTACACAATCAGATTGGTGTTTTAGAAATACTGCTCCCCTGCAAGGGGAAGAATGACCGTAAAAGGGCTGGCAGTATGGTAAGAGACCAGACAGGAGCTTGCTGTGGGGCATAGGCCTCCTCCCTAGCAGGGGAGGGCAAAGTTTTGGGTCTAAGAAACCCTGATAAGGCAGGATCCAGAGGCCTTGGGGCTGACTGGGCTCTGAAGAGCTGGAACCGAGGCTCTGGGTAGCTGTCAGCATCTCAGTGGAGATGTCCAGTAGGCAGAAGGCTGCTGGGCCGGGATGGCAGGAGATAGCTCTGGACTACGTATATAGATTGGGAGCCTTCAGCATTTACCTTGGGGCTGAAGCCATGGGGATAATATACATCTAAAAAGCACGAAACCCCAAAACTGCATTCTCTTGCTTTCAAGGGACTTTATTATTATTATTTTTTTTTTTTGTAGACACAGAGTCTTACTTTATCGATTAGTAGAGTGCCGTGGTATCACACAGCTCACAGCAACCTCCAACTCCTGGGCCCAGGCGATTCTCTTGCCTCAGCCTCCCAAGTAGCTAGGACTACAGACGCCCGTTACAAGTCTGGGCTATTTTTTTGTTGCAGTTTGGCCAGGGCTGGGTTTGAACCCGCCACCCTTGGTATATGGGGCCAGAGCCTTAACCACTGAGCCACAGGCACTGCCCCCTCAAGGGACTTATTAATATCAACATTCACTGCAACCCTGGTGCCATCTTTCAGCGAGTCATTTGAGCCTGTTTTCTCTTCTCTCAAATGAAGAGGTTGAACTAGATCTCTAACCTACTACAGAAACACCCCTTCCAGCTCTAACATTCTTTTGTTCTATGATTTTACAGCATCCAGGGATTGAGACAAGACAGAAGTAATGTCATTCTCCATAGATGTACTTTAAAATACTTTTATGAAAGAGATGCAGTGACCTTGAGGTAATGCTGAATCTTGCCATACTTTGCCTCTGAGAGTTCAACCTCCTCTAAGAGGTTGTTTAGAGACTCTAGGTATTCTTATCCTTGAATAACAGATGTGATCCTAAAAAACAGTAGGCAAATCAAAGGTGGGCACACCCAGTCACATTTTGAGTACAGTAGTGAAGAGAGATGATGTGCACTCGACACATGGTGTCTCCCAGTAAGCTCCTCCCTGGAACAAAGTTACCTCCTAATTGTGTAGTATACGATTCCATTTGCACATCAAGTCTTAAAAGTGCTGGAAGATACATTCATGATTTTCAGATCCCAGTCTCTGAAGAAGCTCTGTGAAAGGGCTACTATGAAGTCACAGACACATATACAGCTTCATATAATGAGGGACGAGGAGGCAAGAAAGAGAGAACTTGTCATTTTAAATCATAGACACGGATAGGCTTTAAAGTAGAAATCAAAGTTTGCACAAGTTCAGTAAGTCAGAACCTGACACTTCCAAGGAGTTCTGGCTTGTGTCTACCCAGTGGCCATCCTCAAACCTCCAAGGCCACCAAAGTAGCCATTCAAACCCAGTGGCAGTCCCGAGTCCAGGCACCTGAGGGAACAGGACATAGCTGCCAGAAAGAAGACGCAAGACAATGGGTGCCGCCACACTCTAGACCACTCCTCAGTCACTGGGTGGAAAATGGGTGTGCAAAGAACTACATTAGCACACAGGGGTTAGAGGCTGGGGTAGAGGGTTGATTACAAGGGAATAGCAGGAGGACATCCGGGGGATAATGAAACTCTTCTGTATCTTGTGCAATCAGGCTACTGCATACTAAAACCACACTGAGATACCACGCCATACAAGTGCTTATAAGGATGAGGGGCATCCAGAACTCACACTCTGCTGGTAGATGCTTCAATCTGCACAGCCATATTTTTTTTATACTTGGTTTTTTTAATTTTTTGAGACAAAGTCTTACTCAGTTGCCCACACTAAAGCACAGTGTCATCATCAAAGCTCAATGCAACCTCAAACTCCTGGGTCCAAATGATCCTCCTGCTTCAGTCTCTCAAGTAACTGGGACTACAGGCACATGCCATCACACCTAATTTTTCTACATTTTGTAAGGATGGGGGTCTCGCTATGTTATGTAGGCTGGTCTCAAATTCCTGGCTTCAAATGATCTCTTGCCTTGGCCTCCCAAAATGCTAGGATTGTAAGCATGAGACTGGCTACTCTAGAAACGACTTGTCCTTGTCTAGTGAAGATGAAGCTGCACATACCTTAGGACCTAATGGTGCTAGACAAGAAACTCGTGCACTTTCATGTTCTCTGGGAGCCAAGTACAAGAACCTTCACAGCAGAAAGTGGAAACAACCCGTACTCTTAAGAGAATGGAATACCACAGAATGCTCAGAACAGTAATAACAAGCAGCTACAGGCATCAGTGTGGACCTCAAGAGCATAATACATGATGATACTGTTGGGCAAAGAAATGCAAACTTAAGTAGTGGGATTCCATTCATATAAAAGAAAAAAATATGTGAAACTAAACTACATTTTATGTAGGTATCTATATGTATGTGACAAAACTATAAAGAAAAGCAAGGAAACATTAAACAGCAAATAATTCAGGATGATGCTTATCTCTGGTGGAGGGGACCACAGGAGCTTCTGAAGATAGGAGCTCTGTTAAGTTCTTACATTCAGAAAGTACATGGTGTTAGGTTTTTTTTTTTTTTTTTTTTTTTTGCATACATTTTTTGCCAGGGCTGGGTTTGAACCCGCCACCTACCCAGCATATGGGGCCAGCGCCCTACTCCTTTGAGCCACAGGCACCGCCCCCCATGGTGTTAGTTTTATTGCTGTTCTTTAGACCTTGCACATGATTATTCTTATTCTGAATTCCATTTTTAACATTTTTAAATTTGAAAAAATCATTTTCATTTCAATTCAGTTCCAGAAAGGTCCTGAGCAGTGGAAATCACGGAGCTAATGGGAATGCAAAACTAAAAGAGACATCATCCCTCATATCTTTTTTTTTTTTTTTTTTTTGTAAAAGGAAAAGCACTGATAGGGCACGGGCATAAGGAAGGATACGGTACCTTGATCTTAGCGCCCAGCATCTCGGCAGCATCCTTCTCCCGCCGCAGATCCTCCATCTTTTTCTCCTTCTCCTTCAGCAGCCTCATCTTCTCCTCTGCAACCAAGCTGTGGTCCTCTACAATGGCCCGCTTCTCAATCTCCAGTTTTTCTTGTTGCTCCCGCCAGTAATCATCCTTATCATCCCCTTCCTCCTCACCCTCTTCTCCCTCCTCCTCCTCCTCTTCCCCACCCCCACCACTGCCACCACCTTCCCTCCGCTTTTCTCGCCTCTTCCTTCTGCCAATGGACCGTTTTTCCAGCTGGGCCTTGAGCCGAGCAATCTCTTCCTGGAATTCTCGCAGGAGGGCATCCTTAGGGTCCTCATTGACCCTTGGTTTGTTCTTAATGTTTTTGGCACGGTTGGCATATCGCAGAGTGGTCAGAGTCTCTTCTACATTGTAAGAGGCAGGCCCCACATTGGCCACCATCACAGTCTTAGCATTCCCCCCGAGGGAATCTTGGAGGAGCCTAGTAAGCTTTGAGTCCCGATACGGAATGTGAGTGCTTTTGCCATCTACCAGGGCAGAGATGACATTACCCAAGGCTGAAAGAGAGAGGTTGATCTTGGTAGCTTCCTTTAATCTTTCCCCTTGTGCACCAGTCTTGGCTTGCCGTTCACTGCCAGCAAGATCTACGAGGTTCAATTTCCCTACACGGATATGGTTTTCACCATCGAGGCCCACCTCGCTGCACTCGATAGTAATAACAAAAATTGCATGAGAACGTGAGCTGTGCTCATTCATGTTGGTGGCACCGACAGAGCGGTTCTGGTTCCCCACATTCATCACGTGCTCTATCTCCTTCACGCTCTTGGTGACAAAGGAAGACAGGTCTTTCACATACACCCCAGTATCAGGCCTCTCTTTGAGCTCAAGCCTTTTGCTCTGATCCTTGGAGAGCAGATCTCGGATCTCCTCCTGGTAGATCTCTAAGTAAGAAGCCCTGACCAGGTACTGCTGATTCTGGGATCGAGAGATGTGGGTGAAGATGTGATCAAATGAATTAGGAATGACCCCTCTTTTTTCAGGATCACCACGGACTCCTTCCATTGTGTAGGTTTTCCCAGTCCCAGTTTGTCCATAGGCAAAAATTGTCCCATTGAAACCTTGCAGGACAGAGTCCACGAGCGGTCGGAACGTCTCATCGTAGAGTTCAAACTGCTTGGCATTCCAGTCATAGACTGCATCAAACGTGAAGGTCTTGGGCATTTCATTGGCTGTTCCTTTGGGGTTCTTCACAGACACCTGTCCCAGCTTCACATCCACATCAACCACCTTGTCATATGAAGCAGCCTTCTCCTTGCCATTCATGGGTCGACAGCGAACCACCACCCTGACTGACTCTGAGCTTTTCAACTTTGACATGATGAACTCTGACTGGGTCAGTCTTGAGGGCTATGAATCCAAACTGTCTCAGGATGCTAAGGTCCTAGAAATAAAGCAAAAGTAAGTAAGTACAGTATAGTTCTCACGGGGGGCTGCTTGATAGAAGCTGACACACCCAAGTCATCTCATCTTGCTAACCTATTGACAGCTATAATTAATAACTATACTACATTGTGTATTTCCTCATAGGATCTTACCAGCTTCAGTGGTTAAAAACAAAAAAAAAAACTCTGTCAACCAATAATGTTCCTAGCCTGTTCTCCCCTCAATCAATACTTAATTTTATATATTAGGCTGAGGCCACAGGAAATCTTTTAAAAGCCTGGGTGATCTTATATACTATTGAAATAATATAACCTCTGGATAGAACAATTTGGAACTATAGTAGAACCTCCATAGTCAAACCCCTCCTTATACTGACCACCTTCTTAAGTTGACCTAATTTTCTTTTTCTTTCTTTCTTTCTTTTTTTTTTTTTTTTTTTGAGACAAAGTCTCACTTTCTCAACCTGGGTAGAGTGCTGTGGCGTCACAGCTCACAGCAACCTTAAATTATTGGGCTCAAGTGATTCTCTTGCCTCAACCTCCCAAGTAGCTGGGACTACGGGCACCTGTCACAATGCCCAGATATTTTTAGAGAAAAGATCTCGCTCTGGCTCAGGCTGGTCTTGAACCTGTGAGTGCAGGGCAATCCACCCGCCTCGGCCTCCAAGCATGCTAGGATTACAAGTGTGAGCCACAGTGCCTGGCAGTTGACTTAATTTTCACAGACAAGACATGTACCACATATACTAAATACACAGTAGGCTTAATTCCTTTGTTGACTATCTCTGCATGTTGACCAGATTGTTACAGTCCCTTGGGTGGTCAATTTACACAGGTTCTTCGGTATCTATCAAAAAACTTGAAATGCACTTATATTCTAACCTAGCAATTGTATTTCTAAGAACTTACCCAATAGATAAATGTCTCATATAAAGACATATATACATGGATATATATTATGGTAGCAATAGACTGTGGACAACACCAATTCCCATTAAGAGGAAACTGATTAAATTATATGTTGAGGCTCAGTGCCTGTAGCTCAGGGCACTGAGGCAGGAGGGTTCAAAGCTGTCCCAGGCCTGCTAAACAATAATGACAACTGCAACAACAACAACAAAACAAAAATAGCCAGGCATTGAAGCAGGCGCCTATAGTCCCAGCCATTTGGGAGGCTGAGACAAGAGGATCGCTTAAGTCCAAGAGTTTGAGGTTGCTGTGAGCTGTGACATAACGGCACTCTACTAAGGGCAGCATAGTGAGACTCTGTCTCAAAAAAACAAACAAAAAAAAAAAACCCCCCAAAACCCAGCTACTTACTGTTATTTGATCTTTGACAAGCCAATTAAAAACATTCAGTGGGGAAAAAGATTCCCTATTTAACAAATGGTGTTGAGTTAACTGGCTGGCAACTTGTAGAAGACTGAAACTGGACCCAACCTTTCACCATTAACAAAGATACACTCTCACTGGATTAAAGATTTAAACTTAAGACATGATGCTCGTTTTAACACACCAAGCCAGTGGGGCTCCACTTGTGAAGGCTGAGGAGTGCTGGGAATGAGTAGGGGGAGAGCCACACCCCCACCCACTGCCAGCACACCTCAGCCTTACAAGGGGAGCCCCACTGGCTTTGTGCTTCACTACACCTCCAAACTCTCTTCTGTGTGTTCAGAACATTTTCAAGAAGATCTCTCTCTGATTTTGATTAAATCCCAAATATTGGATTTGAAACCACATTGTTAAAGGAATCTTGTGATCCTCTAACAGAGATGTGTTTTGGGCCACAGAAAATATTGCCAGTTACATACAGTAAAGCGTCTGTAAGTTGACTACTCAAGGGACTGTAATGAATTGGTCAATGTATAGAGGAGGTCAACGTAAGGAATGAGGCCTACTGTACTGATTTGTGCATATGGTGCATGTCTGGTCTATGAAAATTAGGTCAACTTAAGAAGGTGGTTAATGCAAGGTCAACTATGGAGGTTCTGCTGTATTTACTGCTGTATATTGGTCCACATTTAGGCACTTTGTTTTATTTATTTATTTATTTATTTATTTATTTATTTATTTAATTAAATTATAGCTGTGTACATTAATGTGATCATGGGGCACCATACACTGGTTTTATAGACCGTTTGACACATTTTCATCACACTGGTTAACATAGCCTTCCTGGCATTTTCTTAGTTATTGTGTTAAGACATTTACATT
>CAUYPK010144745.1:0-13179 GCA_963574355.1 Loris lydekkerianus
AAATTGAAGTGTGCTATAAGTATAAAATATGCACCGAATTTTGAACAATAAGTATAAAATGTAAAATAACTAGTAATTCTTATATTATTATCTATTGAAGACATTTTGGTTATATTGGGTTAAATAAATTACATTATTAAAATTAAAAAAAAAAAAAAAAGAAAGTAAGCCAATAAGAGTAACATGGGGGCTGGGTGAGGTGGCTTACACCTGTAATCCTACTCTGGGAGCCAGAGGTGGGTGGATTGCTTGAGCTCAGGCCTTCAGGACCAGCCTGAGCAAGAATAAGTACCCATCTCTAAAAAGCAATAGCCGGAGGGTGGCGCCTGTGGCTCAAAGGGGTAGGGCACCAGCCCCATATGCTGGAGGTGGTGGGTTCAAACCCAGCCCCAGCCAAAAACTGCAAAAAAACCCAAAAAACAAAAAACAAAAAAAAAACAATAGACGGGGTTGTGGTGGGCACCTGTAGTCTCAGCTACTCAGGAGGCTGAGGCAAGAGGATCCCTCGAGCCCAAAGGTTTGAGGCTGCTGTGAGCTATGAAGATACCATAGCACTCTACCAGTGCATCAAAATAAAACTCTGTCTCACCAAAAAAAAAAAAAAAAAAAGGAGTAACTTTTGACTGTTTTCCATACCAGATCATGAATATTTCAGTTGTGATTGAACAGGTGTCACTTGTACACTGCTTCCCTTAACGCTTTTGTTGGAATCTTGAAAGCTGTGCCTTTCAATAATTATTTTTTAAAAATTGTTACAGATGTCAGTCTTGGAAGAATATACACTGGAGGAATGAGTTTTTTTTTATTTATGCCGCCATTCACGGGTATTTTACATAGAAATAATTTCTTCATACTCTCTTGTTTCAAAATGGTTTTTAGATAATTTACAAAGTAAAACAGGCTCACACATATATTAAACTTCTTAGGTAAAGAGATCAGGGGAAGGCTAGATAAAGATAGCCCCCCCAAAGTGAAACTATGGAGCAAATTCAGTGTCTAAAATAGCTGTTTTCAATTCTGTATGCTTTATTTATTATTTAGTTAGTTAGTTTCCCTTTGTCACCCTCGGTAGAGTGCCGTGGCATCACAGCTCAAAGCAACCTCAAACTCTTGGGCTTCAGCAATTTTCTTGCCTCAGCCTCTCAAGTAGCTGGAACTACAGGCGGCAGCCACATCGCTTGGCTATTTTTTTGCTGCAGTTGTCATTGTTGTTTAGCTGGCAGGGAGGGGGGGTTGGGAGGTTCAAACCTGCCAGCCTCAGTGCATGTGGCTGGTGTCATAGCCACTGTGCTATGGACGCTGAGCCCAATTCTGTATACTTTAAAAAGTGTCCTAATTGATTTTGAGCTTCTTAGCAACAAGTATAAAAAAAAAAAAAACACAATTTGTTGCATAACTGAACCCATATACGTTTATTAACTGTGGGCTTAACAGTATGGTTTATTAGCTTTCTAAAGAGAATTGAGGATGAGGACTTTATTCAGAAATGCTTACAGACAGACTAGGGGGATAGTCCCCTCCTACCCTCTTGCATTCTTGTTGGCTTTGGGAGTGGCAATGTTACAGGGTTCCCCACTTCCCAGCTGAAGAGGGTCTCCTATTTTCTAGGCCTGGGGAAACAGGCCTTTCTAGACTACATTTGGACTCAAGCAAGATCAGAGGAAAGCAGCCTGACTGGTATCTGATCTGGGCAGCCCCTCCTGGGGTGAAGAACATACACCCTGCTGCCTCACTTGGGACATTCATTTGCTAATCAACATGGGCAGGATACTTTCTGTCTGTCGGCAGCTGAGTGTGACATGCATTTAAGACCCCCCGCTTACAGGCAGTATGTGAACCCCCAGACAAAAGATCCACAGGGGCTTCCCACTTGGGTTCCTCACCTCTGCTGCCAGAGGTTCTTTTGCCCGTGCTTCCTTCTCTTTTCCTTTGTCTGTGGATAAATTCTGTCCTGTCGTTGATCTGCATGGTCCAGGGGCTCATTCTTAGAATTTCTGAGACCAAGCACTTTGGTGTAGAGATAAATTCTGGCATCAGAAATTAGACATGAATCTAGGCATTTTGCCAGGCACATAAGACTGCCATAATTCCAAGGACCTCCTGCAGTAGTCTGTCTATCTGTCTCTCTACGTGTATCATTTGACACCGAGTTTTGTTTTCTGGAAGATGCCTGTTCCTTAGAGAAGATCGTAGAAGGTATCTTTAAGATTAATGTAAAGTACAGTATTTTTAAGTTTTCATTGTCTGTTCTTTCTGAAGGTTCTGTTATACCTTGGATGATTTCACCAATAAAAGTGTCTTTAGTTTTCAATTACATCTTTTATGCAATTATTATGACTCATTTTTCAGCTAAGATAAAGCAGACTCATAGCAATAAATAGTGTAGAATTTCTAGGATAAGAACATTGTATTTTCTTTCTGGGTATATTTCAGTTTTCTAGTTGAAAAGTAGATTTCTTTCTATTCAGTACAAAGCTGCTATAGATAGTAATAACAATATCAATTGGTATTGTACTTACCGGGTTGTCTTGCAAATTTCTTTTACATAAATGAGGAGAAAATCATCTCTTTTGATGCAGAAAACCTCAGATCATCTGTGTTTTCTTTTCTTCTATGATGCTAGAGAAAAATACTTCCTTATTATGGCTTTAATGACACTCTGCTTATTCTTTTTCTACCTCAACACAAGCTCTAATTGGCTCAAAAACAGGGTGTGCCTAACCATTGGGAGGTTGGGGGAAGGAAGAATGCAGATTTGGTTTTAGTTTCGTTTCTCAGGTCCGAATTTACCGAACTTCCTTTTCTGTCTGAAATGGTTTTTTATAAGCAATGACTGTACGCTGCCATCTGGTCGGTGTAGTTAAAATCCAAAGGTTTAACATCTTTTCTTCACTTGAGAGTTTTGAAGGGTGTAGATGGATCCTGTTGTCTTGGTTAAAAACTGTAGGGGTTATTCTGTCTTGAGTGATCCCTTGAGAATTCCAGGTTTCTTTGCAGTCCCAGAGCTCCAGGAGAGAATGATCTATGTTGATATTTCACTGACTTTCAAGGATAGACCCACTGTTTACCTCTGTTTTCCTAAAATGTAAAGGAATGGCTTTCTGGGATGTCTTTGAGTCCCTCTATAAGAGTGAATGGCTTCTGGCTTAGTTCTGCAGAGCAGAACAGGGTTTCAGACCTGAGATCATATTACAGAGATTTATCTCATCTAAGGTCAGTGTCAGGGCTGGGTGGAACACTGCCTGAGAGTGACAAAAATAGCAGATATTTAAAAAAATGTAATAGTAACTACTGATGTTTGTTGTGTGCAATCAGATCAGCTTTTGGTTTCTATATCCCATAATCAATTCATGATGATTTCAGTTGGTTTTTAAACATTGATTGGGCAATTACCATGTACCAGACATTGTTCTAAGAAAGTGCTTTATGTGAACTTATTAACTCTTCACAATAATCCCCTGAAGTAGAGACTATTTTTATTTCCATTTTACAGGTGAAGAAGCTGAGGCACAGACAAATTAAATAACATAACTAAAGTTTGCATATCTCAGATGTGGTAGAGTAGAGAGATTTGAACCCAGGCTTCATGCCAATACTCTTAAGTCTTGCGCTTCAGGAAGAAAGAAGGTGGCTGCAAAGGAGAGTCTAGATATGACCACCAGACTCATCACCCACCCCCAGGAGCCCTCCAGAAGGGGACCCTGGTCTGAGCTCTGAAGCCTGGGGTTGGGTTCTACTTTGCATTTGAACCAGTATGCAATATGGTGGTTCATGTTATATGTCAACTTGATTGTGCCAGATATTTGATCAAAAATGATTCTGGGTGTGTTGGATGAATTTTACATTTAAATTGGTAGACTGAGTAAAGCAGATGGCCCTCCATAATGTGAGTGGACCTTATATAATCAGTTGAAGGCCTCAATAGAACAGAAAGGCTGAGTAAGAGGGAACTGCTCTTGATTGCCTTTGAGCTAATACATCATAGTTTTTCCTGCCTTCAGACCCAAAATGGAACTTCATCTCTTTCTAGGTCTGGAGCCTCACAGCCTTCAACTAGGACTATACCATCAGCTCTCCTGGTTGATCTGGGATCCTTAGATTCTCTGCATTTTCATGAGAATTTGTAAGAATTATATCCTAGAATGAAGCTATGAGAAAATAAAGCTGTAGGCAGAATAGACTCGGTCCTTGTTTAGGTTGCTGAGCACATATTTGCTGATAATCTATTATTAAAAATATATATCACAGTCAGTTAAAATGCAAAAGACTGGACTATTGCTTAAGAATTATTTATGGAACAAATATTCCCCCAACCTTTTACTGTGAAAATTTTCAAGCAGGAGATTTGAAATAATGGTGAAAGAATACCCTTCCTCTAGTGGTGTCTTATTCTATACCTAACTACTTTTAAAAAATAAATACACATCCAAAAATGCATTGCAGGCATACTTTTTCTCTCTTCCTGCATTCTGCATTCAATGTAGAGCAAATCTCTGGGTTGTTTCTTCAAAATATATCCAGCATTTGACCACCTGCCACCACTCCACCTGGCCCAAGCCCTTCTCTCTCACCTGAATTACAGAAATAACTCTCTCACCAGTTTTCCTCTTGCTGTTATTGATTACTTCAGAGAATTGTCAAAATAGCCACCAGAGTGACCTTGTTAAAATATAGTGACTTGTTGAAATGTTTGTTTTTTTTTTTTGCAACAACAACAAAAATAAATATATGGGACTTAATAAACTGAAAAGCTTCTGTATAGCTAGGGAGACAACAACCAAAGCAAACAGACAACCTTCAGAATGGGAAAAGGTGTTTGTGTATTATGCATCAGACAAAAACTTGATTACTAGGATCTATAGAGAACTTAAATTAATTAACAAAAAATCCCCTGTATCACTGGACAAGAGTGATGAATAGAACCTTCTCTAGCCAGATGAATGACTAACAAACATATGAAAAAATGCTCATTGTCCCTAATTATCAGAGAAATGCAAATCAAAACTACCCTCAGATATCACCTAACCTCAGTGAGAATGGCCCACATCACGGAGTCTCAAAGCTGCAGATGCCGGAGTGGACGTGGAGAGAAGGGAACACTTTTACACTGCTGGGGGGACTGCAAACTAATACAACCTTTTTGGAAGGAAGTATGGAGAAGCCTCAAATAACTTAAACTAGATCTCCCATTTAATCCTGTAATCCCATTACTGGGCATCTACCCAGAAGAAAAAAAATCCTTTTATCATAAGGACATTTGCACTAGACTGTTAACCATAGCTCAATTTACAATTGCCAAAATGTGGAAACAGCTACATGTCCACCAACCCAGGAATGGATTAACAAACTGTAGTATGTGTATACCATGGAATACTATTCAGCCACTAAAAAAGATGGAGACTTTACATCTTTTGTATTAACCTGGATGGAGGTGGAACACATTATTCTTAATAAAGCATTGCAAGAATCCAATGTACTTAGTCCCAATATGAAGGCAGTAGATTAGCTAATACAAGGTGGGGCAGGGGAATGAGTTAGTGGGGAAAGGTGAGGAGTATGGGGGTATTGGGTCACAGTGTATGGCACACCTCTTGGGGGCAGGACACAATTATAAGAGGGACTTTATCTAACAAATGCAATCAGTGTAATCTAATTCTTTGTACCCTTAGTGAATCCTAAACAATAAATAATAATAATAAATAAAATGTCGTGACTTCATACCATGTCCATACCACATACCATATTGTGTTTAACTCCTCCAGTGGATTTCCTTCTCAGAGTGAAATCCAAGCTCCTTGTTAAGTGCAACAAGGCCCTGCATGTGACCTGGCACCCTGTGACTCATCTGTTATTATATCTACTTTTCTTTCTTTCTTTCTCTAAATCGGGTCTAGGCCCTTGACCACCTTGTTGCTCCCTGCAAGTGTCACCTGCTTTTGTTTCCAGCCACTGTGCTTATTTTCTCTCCCTGGAATGCCCTTGGATATCTGCAGAGCTCACTCCCTTACTTCCCTGAGAAGTTCTATCAAATGTCACCCTCTCAGGCAGGCACCACCTGATCAGGCTACTGAAAACATTGTCCCCACCTTCCAATACTTTCTATCTCTCATCTGTCTTTATCTTACCTACTTAGGACTTATAACAATCAATATTCTATGCACTTGGCTTGGTGCCTGTAGCACAGTGATTACGCTGCCAGATACATACACTGAGGCTGGAGGGTTCGAGCAGCTAAACATAAACAACAGTGACAACTATAATAAGAAAATAGCTGGGCACTGTGCTGGGCAACTGGAGTCCTAAGCCCAAGAGTTGGAGGTTGCTGTGAGCTGTGATGTCACAGCACTCTACCCAGAGAGACATAGGACATAGTGAGACTCTGTCTCAAAAAAAAAAAAAAAAAAGAAAAGAAATCACATGTACTTTTACCTATTTATCTAACTTATTAATATTTTCTGTCCCACCCATTATTCTGTGTCCATGAAGACAAAGTTCTTTTTTAATTTTGTTCACTATCTTGCAGTACCTTGCACATAACAGCTTCTTTAAAAAATTGTTGAATGAATAACTTTTTTTAGAGTTAAAAATAAAAATTTTTGAAGCTTGTCAAGCTAGCAATGTCTGTGGGTGAAAGGACTTTCTTTATTTGACTAAGGAAATTACTGTAATTATTTCACTTGGCTGGAATCCCAGACAGAAATCTGGGGAAATCTCTTCACTGGGCTACTCATTAGGTGGGAACTAACTCCGCCTTCTATCATCTGCTCACAAGGAATGAAAAGGAAGTTTTATCAAAAGAAAAAGACAATCAATAAATATATTTTCTCCCCTAGTTCTTGTAGATCCCCTACATTGTCAACATTCTGCGGTGTCACTCACAGTCTCCGAATGAGGCCACATCTCTACTTGGGGTTTCCCCAGAGGCAGTCTCTTTTGACTTCCATTCCTCAGTGTTGGCATCTCAGCACCTAGGCTGTTTTCACCTACTGTCTCTGCTGGGAAGCTGATCTCCTGCAGGGAGGTTTCCCTTTTCACAGACACACTCTGGTTAGGACAAATGCAATACCCTCTGTTAGCTAGAGTCCAGAGTCTCCTTTCAGTAGTTATGCTGCCCTCTCTCTGGTATCTTAAAGACTGGAGGAACAAACTCCAGGCTTTTTCTTTTGTGTATTTTTTTTTCTTCAGTAAACAGTGCATACATTCTAGAAATGAAGCAGCACATCAGGAATTTCCCTCTGTGGTTTAGCCCTTGTTTTCGTAGCTCTTTGGCTTCCATGCAGCCAGTGACTCGTTGAGTGCCCATGTCTAGTAGCAGGTGTTGCAAAAAGGACTTTTTGGTACCCAGCAGGCAACAGCTTCTCCCACTTCTTCTTGTTCAGATTTTGCCAATAGATAGAAACACTCTTCTCAGATAGCGTCGCTAACATTTGCTCCCCAAAGTTAGACTCTTTTCTTCTGTTAAATGGAAAAAATTGCCAATATGCCTGTTATTTATAATGCCGTCAAGGGGAAAGCTATTTTTCAAAACTCCAGCTTCACTTATAACATAAATACACGTACTTCATACATGCTTGTACATAAATCTGGTCTCTGTGTGATACAATAAACTCTTCAATAATACCCTTGAACTATTGTAATATTAATAATTATTATATATTATAATGTTAACAAGTCTCAACCCTGCCCCTCCAACATTGTAGCACTTACGAACACATAATGGTTCGAACCCATACTATTCGCTAATGCTTTTAAAATAATATCCATGTTATCTGCTTTTAAAAGCTAATGCTTTTAAAATAATATCCATGATATCCAAGACTATCTGCACATATATTGTTAGAACTAAGCAAAGATCAAAATTTTCATGATGTGGACAAATTTTGAGAATGCCTTGATATAACTCCTGGTTTCCTAGGAGCCCTCAGCTTCCTGTTTTGAAATAATTGTGAACACAGATATTATTAGAAATAGTAACTTAATTTTTTATTTATTTATTTATTTTTTTAAAAGAGAGTCTCACAAGTGCTGTGGGTCACACAGCTCACAGCAACCTCCAACTTCTGGGCTTAGGCAATTCTCTTGCTTCGGCCTCCCGAGTAGCTAGGACCACAGGTGGCCGCCACAACGCCTGCTATATTTTTGTTGCAGTTTGGCGGGGGCCGGGTTTGAACCCGCTACCATCGGTACTTGGGCCGGCGCCCTACCCACTGAGCCACAGGCCTGCCCAGTAAACGAGCTGCAGTATGCCATTCTCAAAGGAACACTGGTTTTCTGGTTTTCTCTCTTTGATGTTGTGCAAGAAGTACCAAATGAGTAGAGTTCTTAGGGACAAGCATGGCTGCCCACCCCCCTTTTCGGGGGTTCTCAGCAGCACCCCAGATATCCAGGCCTTGAGGACTTGTTCTTCTTTGCAGGACTCTTAGAACTGATGTGAGGGAAATACTTCAGAATCCTGCCGTTAGCCCAAGCGGGCTATACACATCTGTCTCTAAAGGTCTGAAATCGAAAGTACACACCAACAAGTTGGTTTCATTTTCCGAAGTATACTATGAATCTTTTTAGTTTTCAACCATTTCTCCATTTAAAGTCCTAATCCTCAGCGTCTGAGAATGTGACTGCATTTGGAGATAGGGTCTTTAAGAAGGTAATTAATTTAAAATGAGGTCCTTAGAGTGCCCCTAATTCAATCTGACTGCTGTTCTTGTAAGACACAGACAGGCACCGAGGGAAGACCACATGAAGACACAGACAGCCATCTATAGGCCAGAGAGGCTTCAGAAAGCATCCACCCCAATGACACCTTGACCTTGGAGTTCTAGCTTCCAGAACTGTGAAAAAATATTTTTTTTTGTCTGTGCCACCCATTTTGTAGTACTTTATTATGGTAGCTCTAACAAACTAATACAGTGCCCTTAAATTCCTCTGCTTGCCTTGCTGGGTCACCATTGGTTTTATCATCTTTTGAAAATAGAAACATACTTTTTTTCTTTTTGAGGTGATGAGTATGTTTGGTTGTGGTGATGGTATTGATACGGAATTTCTTCTTCAGTAGGTCCTTGGTCTGGGAGATTTGAAGATTGAATCCTCCAGCCACAGATCAGTGGTTAAGACAAGATTTATTTTACAGAAAAGAATACAGAGAAAGCACCAGAGCTTCTGGCAGAGGGAAAAACTCAAGTCAGAAAAAATCTCCTCTCTGGGACCTTTGTTTAGGGGTATGTAGTCCAACAAATGAATGGATACAATCCCTTTTCTTCCCAGGCTCAGGAAACTTACATGAAATTGACCAGGCCTGGGAAATTGGGGGTTCCCTGTTCAGCGTGGCTACTGCGGAGACACTAAGGTGCTGGTATGTCCCCAAGTTGTCTGGCTTCTCTGACTACTGGAGCCACCAGCGCCCCCCTCAACCCACTGGTTCCTCTGCGGCAGCAGCCACTGCACCAACACCCCCAAGGCTTCACTGAAGGTCCTCCCCTCAGCTCAGCTGAGCTGGCTGCGGTGCCACCCACACTGTATCAGTATCACAGTATCCCAACTCATTAGGCTGTACATATTAAATGTGTACAATTTCATTTGTATATTAGTTATATAGCTATAATAAATATTTTTTGCTTTCTTTCATTTTTTCTATGTGTACTTTTAAAAAACACAAATTTAATATTTGTAGGTTGGGCACAGTGGCTCAGGCCTGTAATCCTAGCACTCTGGGAGGCTGAGGCCAGTGGATTGCTTGAGCTCAGGAACTGAAGAACAGCCTGAGCAAAAGCAAGACCCATTTCTACTAAAAATAGAAAACTGAGAGTGGCCCCATATACCAGAGGTGGTTCAAATCCAGCCCTGGCCCAAAACAAAAAATCTTGGGCGGCGCCTGTGGCTCAGTGGGTAGGGCGCCAGCCCCATAACCAAGGGTGGCAGGTTTGAAACTGGCCCTGGCCAGCTAAAACAGCAACGACAACTGCAAAAAAAAGAAAAAGAAAGAAAGAAAGAAAGAATAAGAAAACTGAGGCAAGAGGATCGCTTGAGTCCAAGATTGGAGGTTGCTATGAGGTATGATGCCATGGTACTCTAACCAGTATATATATATACTTATATATATTTTGTATATATACAAAAAAAAAGTGTGTATATATAAATTTAATATTTGAGAAATTTTACCAGGCCCTAAAGCATTTAACTTTAAATGAGCATTGTCTATAACACATTAGTCTGTAGTTTTTAACTAAGCTTTATCTTCTTCTCTCAGTAAACATTATTTCATAGGTTCTCCATTTCCCACCCTCTGAAAATTTTGTCCTCCATTACTCTCTGTCATCACTGATGACTTATCTTTCTGTGTAGTGGACGAAATTGAACTCATCAGATGGGCTTTCTTACATGCTCTAGATCCGCAAGCATTGAACCCTACAATCCAGTCCTCCTGTGCCCACGACACAACAGTGGTTCTCACATCACACTACACATTAGTACCAACTGGGCAGCTTTCAAAACAACAGATGCCTGGAACCTCCATTGTGCATTGATCTCTAGGGGTAAGGCCAAGCATCAGTAGTGTTTTTTTTATTGTGCATATTTTTATTTTTTAAATTTCAGATTAATCTGAGAGTATAAATGTTTAGGTTACATTGTTTTCATTTCTAAAAGTAAAATTCAAGTTGTAGTTGAGCCCTTCACCCAGGGGGTGTGCTGAAGACCCTCTCATTGGGCACATTAGGTGAGATCTCATCCATAGTGCTTATAATCTCTCTAAGTAGTTCTAAGGTATAGGCAGAGCGAGAATGTTAGAAATAAAATGGGCAAACTTTTCCTCTTTTCCTCATCTTCGCTTTCTTTCTGCTCCATTTTTAAGCAGTTCAGTCCTAAAACCCTTTGATGGACAGAGAAAGGCAGATGTCAGTGGTGGGTGAGTGGAGGAGCAAGGTGGCCCAGAGCAGGAAGTCAGGCTCAGAACAATGGCCCTGCAGAGGCTGGGGGTGGTGGTGAGGACGGTGTGCATGCAAAGAGGTGGCCTGGTGTGGGGTGTCCAAGCCTGAGCAGGCTTCTCATTGGAGGGCTAGCCCGGTGTGGCATATCAGAGCCCAAGCAGAATAAAGAAGTGTTCCTCTGGGTGGGTAGCCTGAAATGAAGGATGTCAAAAATAGTATGGGACAAAGCTATAGAGGCAAGGAAAACTTTATTCAACACTATTGCAATAAAATGGAGAGACTGAACTAAGTTCTGCAGAAAAAAACGGTGGGACAGTGTTCTTCATGCTATTTTAATTAAAAAAAAAAAATTTTTTTTAAATTGGCAAATAAAAAATTGTGTCTAGTTATTGTTTTTAAGCACTGGGTGAGCTGGTTGTGGAAAAAGCACTGCAGGACATTAAGGACATTAGGTTATTCCTGAGTTTGCAAATGTTTTCCCCTGTGATTAGCATGTCTGTGCCTGCTAGTTGGCACCACACATCTAAATTATGCTCCTACCCTCCCACAGAGCCTGGGAGATAGGGGTGCTTTCTTCTTTGATTTTTTGATTTGGAAGGTAAAGTTCCCTAGTCCTTCAGAAAGACATTTCCTGGGGTAAAACAGGAAAGAGGCTGGCCCAAGATGTACACAGATTTCAATAGGGGTTAAGAAAGAATTTGCAATTACATGTTTTCTAAAGGAAATGCTGTAATAAAAGAGAGGCCTTTGGTAAGAGAAAAGCTTGTCCAACGTTTAGTCAAGCTGAGGAGATTGTTGAGATGATCCTGGTCAAGAATCACAGCCAACTTGGGAGAAGAAGCCATCTGTGCAAGGCGGAGCATATAGCCTTAAGAGAAGAGATTGGTTACTAATAGGGCTGAATGTAGGGACCTGCCCAAATAGAACGTCTCCTCCAGGAAGGAATGAGTGCATGAACATCCCACCCAGGAAGAAATGAATGCCCTAAGTCCTATCCCTCTGAACTTTTATATTCCCATCCACCTTAACCCACCAGCTGACTTCCTCTTTGAACTCAGCTCACTGGCACTGGAGTGGAATAAAGGCCAAGTTGCCCACACAGAACCTGGACTCCTATTTTTTTCATTTACTTCTTGGAATAATCTCTTAGTTTCAGTCCTTAAACTCTCAGTTACACAGGAGAATTGATCAAATTTGAAGATGCAATATCTGGGAATTTACCTAACAAAGGATGCGAAAGATCTCTATAAAGAGAATTATGAAACTCTGAGAAAAGAAATAGCTGAAGATGTTAACAAATGGAAAAACATACATGCTCATGGCTAGGAAGAATCAACATTGTGAAAATGTCCATGTTACCCAAAGCAATTTTCAAATTTAATGCAAAGCACCACCGTCATACTTTAAAGATCTAGATAAAGTATGGCAATTTTTCAATGGAAGGTTATAGAGGAAAACAGTGCATATTTACTTACTCCTGGTTTTAGAAAGTATTTCTATTGTATAAGAAATAGAAAAACATTATTTCTTCACCCTTAGAAACTGAAATACTAAGTCAGGATTAATGTTAGAAACAAACATTGATATGTAAAAAATATTATTATCAAGCTATAGAATAAAATGCTGATATTTAGCTGTATACTAAGTGGCATTTCTCATAAACATTAAACTATCCCTAAACTTGAACAATTTTAGACTCACAGTATTGAAAATAATAAATGTTAAGAAGTTACTTTGGGAAATAAGCCAGACACACAAAGAAAAATAACTGTATGGTCCCATTTATATGCAGAATCAAAAGGAAAAAAAGGTAGAATACACAGAAACAGAGAATAGCAGTAGTTACCAGGGGCAAGGAGGAGGAGGAATTGAGAAGTAAGTCAAAGTGTACAAAGTTACATTTATGTAGGATGAATAAACCTGGAGATCTTACGTACTGCAAAAGGACTATAGTTAATAAGATTTTGTCATATACTTGAGATTCGGAAAGTGAATAGATTTTAAGTGCTCTTACCACAAAAATTTCAAGAAAAGGTAACTATGGATGATGACAGAATAATTTGCTTAACTGTAGCATTCATTTCACTATGTATATCAACACATCATGGTCTACATCAAAGGGAAAAATAAAAAACAAAAAAGGTTACTTGGGTAACATACTTACATCCAAAAAGTTTAAAGAACCAGGTAAATCCATATATCTAAATCACATTTAGAAAAGAAAATCTGATACATGAGTTTCATTTTATAATAATCC
>CAUYPK010144746.1:0-15789 GCA_963574355.1 Loris lydekkerianus
TCAGCATGATTTTTTTTGAGATAGAGCCTCAAGCTGTCACCCTGGGTAGAGTGCTGTGGCATCATAGCTCACAGCAACCTCCAACTCCTAGGCTTAAGTGATTCTCTTGCCTCAACCTCCCAAGTAGCTGGGACTACAGGCGCCTGCCATAACGCCTGGCTATTTTTTGGTTGCCGCTGTCATTATTGTTTGGCGGGCCCCGGGCTGGATTCGAACCTGCCAGCTCAGGTGTATGTGGCTGGCGCCTTAGTCACTTGAGCCACACGCACTGAGCCTTCAGCATGTTTTATATGTTGGAGTTTCACATTATGATTTCTTTTATTTATTTATTTATTTATTTTTGAGACAGAGTCTCACTCTATCACCCTGGATAGAGTGCTCTGGCATCATAGCTCACAGCAACCTCAAACGCCTAGGCTCAAGAGATCTCTTGCCTCAGCCTCCCAGGTAGCTGGACTATAGGTGCTCATCACAACACCCAGCTAGTTTTTTTTTTTTATTTTTAATAGAGATAGGGTCTTGCTGTTGCTCAGGCTGGTCTCAAACTCCTGAGCTCAAGCAATCCACCCACCTCTGCCTCTCAAAGTGCTAGAATTACAGGCGTGAGCCAAAGTGCCCGGCTAGATTTCATTTTTTAAAAGGAGGCATTACTCCAGTAGCAACAGGTACACCTCAGCCTAGATCTTGGTTTCTAACACTGTTTTACAATTTAAAAACCTGGGCTTCATGGAGAAATGGCTAACAACAGGACTGGGGCAGGAAATATATAAGATGAGCCTGGAGAGTGTGCTGTAGGGTAAGTAAATGCTGAAAAACAAAAAACAAAAACCACCTGACTACTAAAAGCTAGCCAGGCATTGTGGCAGGTGCCTATAGTCCCAACTACTCAGAAGGTTGAGCAAAAGGATCACTTGAGCCCAAGTTTGAAGTTGCTGTGAGCTATTATGATGCCACAGCATTCTACCCAGGGCCACAGAGTGAGACTCTGTCTCAAAAAGAAAAAAAAATGCTTAATATAATCAGGAAAAAAAAAAATACCTCTGTGGGACAAAGCTATCGAGGTTGGTTTGGGAGAAACCAAAGTCAAATGGTGGGACTCTGTGACTTGAGTGGCTGGGAGGTAAGAGAGGGATGGGCTCTGGCCACAGGGCATAAGTGTCAAGGCCTGCAGCATCCTAGAGCTGCATGAGCTTCCTAGGACAAGCTGATGGCGATGGTGGGAACGTTCACACAGATAACTCTGGAGAGCCCAAAACCACTGCCCCATCCCCTTTCCAAAGGGGCCATGTTTCAAATCTACAATCAAGGCAGCAGAGGGTAGGGCTTAAGGGACGAGAATCCTGCAGTCAGCTCCCTGAGGTTCAACCCAGTCCTGCCACATGCACATTGGGTGAGGCCATCAGCAGTGTACTCCCTTCTCTGTGTCTCTGCAAATAGCCAAAGTGATAGAACAAACTTACCTGGTACAGGTAAGCCTGAGGTGGTACCAGAGTTCCTATTATACACATCAAGAAATTACCATGGACTCTTTAACTCTTCCAATTAACCCCAGCAGTTGTTAAAATTACTTACGAAGTGGAACCAGAGGAAATTACAAGGAAAATGCAGCCCAGCAGGGGGCAGATGCATGCGTGAGCGCTCCCTGGTGGCAATCACTGAAGAGGCTGCCCAGTACCTACCTACCATCCTTGCAGGTGGGTCTAGTTTCCACCCTCCCAGTAAGAGAGGTCTATGTGTCTAGCCCTTCACACTGCACCACCAGGGCCTAGGACATTGCCTGACACACAGCAGCCACCTAACATAACTCAAAAACTAAAAATAAAGTTTGGGATCAGTTTGGGAAGATGAAAGAAGTTCTAGAGATGGGGACAGTGCCTGTGGCTCAAGGAGTGGGGCACCAGCCCCATAAGCCAGGAGGTGGTAGGTTCAAGCCTGGCCCCGGCCAAAACTGCAAAAAAAAAAGTTCTAGAGATGGATACTGACAATGGGTGTACAGAAGTGTGAATGAACTGAATGTTACTAAACTGTTAAAGAGGTTAAAATGGTAAATTTCACATTATATATATTTCCCACAATGAAATAAGAGGCTAAGGTCCTATCTCATCTTCACCTGCTTTTCTAATTCTCTCTGACTACTCCTGGCTGTCTCCTTTATCAGATCCTGTTCTCTAAGGAGGGAAAGGGACCTCTTCTGAGTCCTCTCCAAGCTCCCTGTCCCTTCCCAGCTGGTATCACCAGGCCCTTGGCTTTGATTCCAGCCCACTATCCTGAGCATTGCCTGCAGCTGTGGACCTCTAGTCCCAGTGGCCTGCTTAACATCTCCACCTGGGTACCTATAGTCCCAGCTACTCAGGAGACTGAGGCCAAGATCACTTAAGCCCTAGAGCAGGGGTCCTCAAACTATGGCCCTCGGGCCACATGAGGTGGTGTGATTGCATTTGTTCCCGTTTTGTTTTTTTACTTCAAAATAAGATATGTGCAATGTGCATAGGAATTTGTTCAGTTTGTTTTTTTTTTTTTAAACCATAGTCCGGCCCTCCAACGGTCTGAAGGACAGTGAATTGGCCCCCTGCTTAAAAAGTTTGAGTACCCCTGCCCTAGAGTTTGAGGTTGTTGTGAGCTATGATGCCATGAGTAAGACTTTGTCCCTAAAACAAAATAAAATAAAATAAAATAAAACCTCAGCAGGCCCTATGATTCCCATCTTTCCCTGGCCCCAACTTCCAATGTACCAGCACATCTGCTGCTTTTCCTCTGACGCACACCCTCAGCCCACCCTCTTCTGTTCTTTTTTTTTTTTTTTTTAAGAGACAGAGTCTTCCTTTGTTGCGCTGGGTAGAGTGCTGTAGCGTTACAGCTCACAGCAACCTCCAGTTCTTGGGCTTAGGCAATTCTCTTGCCTCAGCCTCTAGGGTAGCTGGGACTACAGGCACCCACCACGACACCTGGCTATTTTTTGTTGCAGTTTGGCAGGAGCTGAGTTTGAAACAGCACCACCCTTGGTATATGGGGCCGGCGCCATATGAGCCACAGGCACCGCCTGCCCACCCTCTTCTCTACTCCTCTTTGCCACCACCTTGCTCCAAGCCACCTTCATTTCCTGTTTGGACTAGTATAGTGGTTTCCACCCCTCCCCTCCCAACAGCCAAAGCCATCATCCTATCATCCTAAAGGGCAATCTGACCATCACCCCCCTTCTTCAAACCCTCCAAAAGTCCACAGTTCTCTCAGGTTACTGTTCACATTCCTCATTTGGGGTCACAACACCCCAAGTCATCTGGTTCCTCTCCACCTGCCTTCACCTCATGCTGGTTGGCAGGCCCCTCACATGCCAGTCACACTAGCCTTCTGTGTGTCCCTTGTCCCACTGCCTGAATGCTGTTCTGTTTGCAAAGAGATGTCTTCCCATTCCCAGCTCAGTCTATGCATTACTACCTCTGAAATGCCTTCCTATCCCCACCATCTCAAGTGGGCCCTGAACTTTCTCCCAGACCCCAACTGTCCAGCCAGCATGATCATTTTACCTATCTCTCCCTCACTGGGGAGGCCAGCCATGCAGGCAGGGCCTTCATCAACCCTGCTCACTGCAGGCTCCTCAGCTCCTAGAACAGACCTAGGAGCCGTGCGGCAGGAGGGGGTAAATGGTGAAATCAGTGCAGACTCAGACTCACTGCCTCACAAACTGAGCCCATAATTTGGAAAACTACTAACAGGCAGAGTGGCAGGAACAGGTGAAATGTATTGGGGGGAGAGGGCAAAGTGACAGATCACTACAGCCTGTTAGGGAGAGAAGGCAACCCAACTGAACACTGACTGTGACCATCACTCCACTCCGCTTAGGGCCTACAACAAAGAGGTAGCTTTGACAAGGGAGCCTGATCTTCAGAGTTAGAGCTCAATCCCTTGCCAGCACCTCTCTCGCCCCACCTTGTCCTTATGTGAAAACCGTTCTGTAACTGACCCTGAAGGAGGGAAGGGAAACAGTTTGAAAGTCACAAAAATATATTAAAACAGCCGTTGTCTTCTCTCTCAGCACTGGCTTCCCTTCCCAGGGCCATTTGCCCACCACCCATCACAGACTTTCAGAGAAAAAGATGTCCAAGGCAGGAAAACAGAGGTGCCCTGGCAGCAGCCCAGGGTCTGGGGCCATCCCTCCAGCCTGGAGTGGAGAGTGGCTAACAGTCTTTACAGGCTCGACGCCACTGTCGACGAGGGGGTCGCTGGGAGGCCAGAGGTGTAGGAGAGTCAGGCAGAACACAGCGGACAGTCGGGCCTTGCCACAGGGACAGAAAACAGAAGAGAAATGAACAGAGTGAAGAAAGGGAAAGAGAGAGATTAAAGTAATAGGGGCAGGAACAGAGGAGTGAGGTGAAGTAGGGGGATAAGGGAGGCCCCCAAGGTGACACCCACTCTGTGAGTGATGGGGGGACAGGGAGGCTGAGGAGCTGGGGTTTGAGGCAGCAAATGCTACTAAGAGGGAAGAAGGGCAAACATAGGACAGAAAATGGCACTTGGCACTTGGGAGAGGTAGAAACGTGGGTTTTGCCAAGGCCAGAGAGAGGAGAAAACAGAGGACATAAAAGAAGGAAAGTTGCAGAGTGGGCAAGGTCAGGCCACAACCAACCCAGACTAGGGAACATGGGGTGAGTCCCTAGGATACTCGGGCCCAGCTCGAACACCTGAGGGAGACAGCAGTGCCATCCAGGAGCTGGTGGGAAGGGGACGGAGCCAGGAACCTGAAGGGGGCTGGGGCAGACACCTGCGGTTCTGCCACCTGCACCAGCCCCACACGTGGGCTAGAAGGTCCTGCGGCCGAGTCTTTTGAACACGCTCACAGTGCCTGCGTGGTCCATCTGGGCACCAAGGCCCTCGCTGGAGCTGCTCCCCCGGGGCCCCACCAGAGTCCTCTTAATGGTGACCTTGACTTCGGCCGAGGACTTACTCTTGGTGCTTGTGACCTGGCTGTCCTGGGCCTCAGGCACGAGAGCAGCCTTGCCCAGTCTCTGGATGATGCTGACTTTGGACAGGGACTCTGGTTTCCTCTCAAGCCCAGAATGTGAGGAAAGCGCCAGGCGCCTCAGCGTCGGGGCAGCCGCTGTTGTTGCTGAGCTTGTAGCCTTGGCTTTGACAGTCAGTGTGGGCTGGGGACTAGCCTTGGCTGGGCCTCGCCCTAGCTTCTTGAGGACCCCAGCATACTGCAAGACAGAGCTGCTGCTGTCGTTGTCACTATCCCAAGCCAGATCCTCATCCATCTCTGGGGTGGCCCCCAGGCGACTGAAGACTCCTGTGGGCTGCAGAAGTCAGAGACAGGACAAGGGAGTCCTTTAGTCACTCAGTACACACTCATGCAGTGCCTCCTGCACCTGACATCCTGGGACTCACAGTTGATAGGAACACCTACCAGTGACACCCTAAACAGTGATGAGAGTCATGAGGGAGCATGCCAGGGGGCTGGGGAAGCCCAAGGGAAGCAACTAACCTTGCCTGGACATTTGGGGAAGCCTTTCTGGGAGAGGGGATATCTGAGCTGAGATCTGCAGGTTGAATGTAAGTAGGTCTTACAAAGAAGAAAAAAGCTGTGCCGTGAGGAGGGAAGATCATTTGCAAGGGAGGCATGAATGCATGATTAATATGTCATGCACTTGACCAAAGTAAATTTCCTGAGTCCCAACTCTGTACCAGGCCCTAGGCTGGGGACACTGTAGTGACGAGCCCCCTGCCTTCATGGGGCTCAGAGTCCAGTTGGGTAGACAGACTTGGCATCAGAAATGACACAAACAGCTCTGTAAGAACGACAGTGATGCAGTCTGTGAAGGACAGCAGAGTGCTGGAGGGCAGGAGACAAGGCCAGCTTATCTCCTCTTGGAGTTCCGAGGACTTTTCTCTGAAGCCGGGCCCTCCAGGAGAAAGCAGCAGAGAAAAGAGCATACACTAAGTCTCTAAGGAGGAAAAATAATCCTATTTATTGAGCACTCACTATGTGCCAAGTTCTTTACATGCCACATGATCCTGGATGTTATCATCATACTTATGATAAGATTCCAGAAAGGGAGAGAAAGCCAGAGTGGTTGTGTCCTGGGAAGTGAAGGATGCAGAGGCAGGAACGCAGCTGGGGAGCTTACCACATACCAGACCCCCCAGCACTGCACAGATTATCATCTCACTTAATCCTCATGAGTGCTCTCTGAGGTAGATATTGTACAGACGAGGATGCTGCTGAGGTACAAAGGGCTTAAGCAGGGGTCCTCAAACTGCGGCCCGCGGACCACATGAGGTGGTGTGAATTGTATTTGTTCCCATTTTGTTTTTTTACTTCAAAATAAGATATGTGCAGTGTGCATAGGAATTTGTTCATAGTTTTTTGTTTGTTTTTTTTAAACTATAGTCTGGCCCTCCAATGGTCTGAGGGACAGTGAACTGGCCCCATGTTTAAAAAGTTTGAGGACCCCTCAGCTTAAGTGACATGGCTGAGGCCACACAGCCAGGCCCCATGGCAAGAGGAGCAAGTGTCACTGAGCAGTGTAGAGCCTCTGAAGGGCTTCAAGCAGGGGAGCGGAACGGGCCCTGCCCATGGGCAGCATATGCTGCGGCTGTGGGGACAGGGGACTGGAGGGGGTTAATGGCAGCTGTGCAATACTACTTAGGAGCTATTGCCCTATCCAAACAAGGGGAGGTGCCGGGGGAGGTGGAGACAGATGGGGTCATGAGATTCAGTGACTGACTGGAATGGGAGTGGTGGGCAGCCCTGACACGAGGGCCCAGGAGACGACTTGCTTTGGGAGAAGATGCTGAGGCCAGGTTAGGACATGGTGGGTGGGAGGCATCCAGTAGTCTGCTGGATCCCTGGGGCTGGAAGCTGAGAGAGAAGTTAGGGCAGAAGACACAGGGCAAAGCAGCCAGTGCAAAGAAGGGCATTGAGAGTGGAAAAGTGGGTGAGCTGGGGCATGTGAGGGATGAGATGGGCAGTACCAGGAACACCACCCAGAGAAGATAAGAATTTGTGAGTCCAGAGTTGCTCCTCCATTTCCAACTCACTTTATGCCCCGTTGTCGTGTCTGCCTTGGTCTCCGCGCCGAGGCGGTCGAACACCGATGTCCTGTGGAGACCTGGGAGGGAAGTGAGGCTGTCAGGCACCTGCTGAGTGGCCCCTGTGGGCCCAGGCCAAGCACTGTACAGTCACTACAGGTAGGGACAACACAGCCAGCCCAAACACCAGTCAGTTCTGGGACAGGAAAGGGAAGATGATGCCGAGTCAGGTTTTGTGTATATACTGTTGGCTCACATGGCTGGAGCCTGCCCACAGAGGGCTAGTGTCAGATGTGGGAAAAGTCAACTAGAACTGATACTCACGACCCTCACTTGTGCTGAGGTACAAGTTCATGAAATGTGTGCACGGGAGGAGTTCTTAATCCCTACTTGTCCCCTTCATTTCTTGGTGTCATAGGCCTCTGATGAATGGTAGTGAGTCCTCCCCTAAATTATGACCTAAATGTCCACCAATTGGAGATTGTTTACTAAATTATGATATATATGTACTACAGAAATAAAAATTACCATTAAAAATAGAAGGAAGAAGATTTACATGCACTAACATGAAAAGATCTCAAATAAAAAAGTCATAGAGTAGCCAGGCACAGTGTAATCCTAGCACTCTAGAAGGTGAGGCAGGTAGATTGCTTAAACTCAGGAATTCAAGCCCAGCCTGAGCAAGAGTAAGACCCTATTTCTACTAAAAATAGAAAAACTAAAGCAAGAGGATCACTTGAACTGGAGAGTTTGAGGTTGTTGTGAGCTATGGTGATGCCATGGCACTCTATCCAAGGTGACATCATAAGACTTTATCTCATTAAAAAAAAAAAAAAAAAAGTCATAGAACAATACTTATGAGTGACACTTGTGGTTCAGTGAGTAGGGTGCCGGTCCCATATACCAAGGGTGGCGGGTTCAAACCCCGGCCAAACTGCAACAAAAAAATAGCTGGGCCTTGTGGCAGGTGCCTGTAGTCCCAGCTACTTGGGAGGCTGAGGCAAGAGAATCACCTAAGCCCAAGAGCTGGAGGTTGCTGTGAGCTGTGATGTCACAGCACTCCACTGAGGGCGACAAATTGAGACTCTGTCTCTAAAAATAAAAATAAAAAAGAACAATACTTATTAGGATGATGTTATTTGTATTTCAAGAAGGAAAAAATATCTATACATGCATACACATACACATACACAGACACCAGTCTGGCCAGGCTAATAATAGATGGGGGACAGAGGAAAAAATTGATTTTTACTGTATATATTTCTGCATCACCTGGAAGTTTTCCAATGAGGATGCACACAGGCTCGGTACCTGTAGCTCAGTGAGTTGGGCACTAGCCACACACACTGAGGCTGGCAGGTTCGCGCCGAGCCTGGGCCTGCTAAACAACAAGGACAACAACAACAAGAGAATGCACACAGATGGTCCACGTCGTGTGTGTTCAACTTAAGAGTTTTGACATCAGTATGGTGTTAAAGCAATATGCATTCAGTAGAAAAGTACTTTGAATTCTGAATTTTAATCTTTTTTCAGGCTACTGACACACACTACGCTACCCTCTCATGATGCTAGACAGCAGCTCCCAGTCAACCCCACGATCACAAGATAAACACTGTACTGTGCACTGTGTTACTGATGATTTTGGCTAATATAAGTATTCTGAGAACATTTAAGGTAGGCTATGATGTTTAATATCTTAGGTGTATTAAATGCATTTTTGACTTACAACATTTTCAACTTAAGATGGGTTTATTGAAACATAACCTCATCATGAGTCAACAAGTATCTGTACAAATACTCCAGAACAATCCTACCATAAGGAATCCATCTCTGTACTACCCATTACAAGCCCTACCTTTGAACTGAATCTCAACTAGTCCCCTCTGGCTCATAACAACGGTGTCCATTTTGGGGCACCTGCCCTTTGCCAGACATGGTCATTCACTTCACAGCAGGCCATCACTGAATCTTGCCCTCGTCCCTCAGGGAAGTGGTACTGAGGAGCCCACTTACACCAACTGCACAGTTAGAGGCCCCTCTTCTGTGGCCACCATTGCTATCCCCCAGCCCAAGGCCCCCTGAATTCCCTGTTAGAGCTTGCTTCTCAGCTACCACCTGAAGGAAAGGACCAACTACCTGTGATGCAGTAAAGAGAAACAGTTTCCACACCAAAGCATGTCTCTAATGGGCCAGTACCTTTTGCTGCCTGCTGCTGCTCCAGGATCTTGCGAGTCCGGGGGGTGGTACCTTTGGGCATGTTGATGATGTATTTCCCCTCCATCTCAGCAGTGACCCTGCGCCGCTTGGTGGGAACAACCAGGCTCTCCTCCTCCTGGCGGGCTAGGGCTGCTAGGAAAGAAAAGGCAGGGGATCAGCACCCTCTCAGATGGAATGTTCTCCGGGAATGGGGGCTGGACACCAGGTAAAGGGCACACAGGTGCCTTTTAATGCATTTGCATGTCTGCAATCCCTTTTCTTCCCAACCACCCACACCATCACTGACTGAACCACTGAGAAACTCAGAGGTCTGGGCAACATGAGGTTGCAGAAGGCACTCAGAATCCCCAGGCTGTGGTGGACCTCCCAGACTCTATTTGGCTTTGCACCAAATTCCCTCAGACGGGGAATGTGCTAGGTGGTGGAAAGATTCTAGAGCTCCAACTAGGTAGTGCTTCATGACTATACTCACTTTTAACAAGTAATCAAGTTCTATACTTACAAGTTGTATATTGTGCATAAGTAAATTTTACCTCAATTTAAAAAAAAAACAGGAACTCCTAAATGTGTTGAGGGGTAAAAGAGCCAAGCACTCCTGGCTCACCATCTTATCAGTATCAAAGACCAGAGGGATGAGGCACTTCCAAACACATGAGACAAAGGGGAGACCCCATGATGGAGGTGGGACAGGGCACGATGGGAGTGGACATCAGAAACATGATGCCCTAGGCCTCAGTTTCCACATGTGCCTCAAGACACCATAAGATCGCTCTTGTGGGTCCAACAAAGGCAGGAGAGTGTGGTGGACAGAGGAGGGCTTGGAAGTGCAAAGGTTGGAGTCCTATTCTCAGCTTTCAAGCTGAGACTGGATGAGGGTAAGTCTGAGAAGGAAGAGTGCTCCAGGCAAAGAGAACATGAGGGGCAAAGGCCCCACAGGAGGGAAAGAGGCTGAAGGGGAGCTGAGCCAAGCAGCAAGAAGGAGGTTCAAGAGATGAATCCACATTACACAGGCCCTATAAGACCATGTGGGGAAGATGGGGCTTTCTTACAGGAATAATGGGAAGTCCTGAGAGTTAAAGACAAGGTTAATATAGGACCAGACTGAAGGTCTTACAGGATCCTTTGGCTGCTAGGAGGAGGCAGTAGGTTCTTTACCTTTGACCCCAGGCATCGAGCACAGGGCCGGGCACCAGTGAGGGGCTCAGTGAACACCTGTTAAAAAAGACTGCACCACCGAGTGAGAACTGCAATGCACATGTGTTCCAACACGTCACCTCTAGTGCTTCTGACCATCCTCTCAGGTAGGGTATCACCACCCCCCACTACATGGATGTGGCAACTTGACCAAGTTCACAGAAGTGATTCAAGTCCAAATGTTCTGCATACCCCGTGGCCTACAAAGCACCTTACAAATTGGGAGCATGACCCCCAAATACCTTCTGCCAAACTCTATTCCCTCCAACTTCTCCTACCACCTATCCAAGTCCCCTCACCTGCAACCTTGGCACTCTTTGCTGCCATCTTATTGGACACAGTGACTGAAATCTTGGATGTGCTGGTATCTGGCCGCCTGGGGGGAGTGCCAGGTGGAGAGTCTCGATTCAGGCTGTTAGTGATCATTCGGGAGGCAGCTGTGGGGAAGAAAGGGTGAGGTCCTAGGAGGTAGGCCTGAGTCAGCAGTCTCAGAGCTAGGATGGAGAAAGCCAGCCATGAGATTGAATGAGGAAGGGTCACTTGGTGTCCTCATGATAGGGATGCTTGAGGTGGGGTGGGCTACATCTTCTGAGAACTAGCCCATCCCTCCCTGCCCTGGGAGCCTTTCCTGAGGCCCTAGACGAGATTGGTTCCTAACCCACCTCACCCCATCGGTAACCCAGCCTGAGCTGAGTTCATCCTTCCCCTCTTGTGCTGCTTCAGTCTTCCTGGTCTCCTGGATCTTCCTTATGCAGCAAGCAGGCACCTCCTCAGGGCACTGCTATTCCTTCAGCCCGGACTGCAGGCCACTGAGTACACACAGGCTCGCTGTGTGTCGTCACTCAGGGCTCCTCTCAGATGGCCATTCCTCAGAGCAAACTTCCCTTACCACCCTATCAAAAACAGCACCCTACCAACCTCTATCACCCTTACCCACACTGCACTTTTTCTTTATAGCCCTTACTACTATTTGTCATTAAATTATACATCTTTGTTTACTGGTAGACTCTGCCACAAGAATGCAAGCTCCATAAGGAGGTATTATCTGTGTATTGCCATATCCCCAGTACCTAAAACAGTTTCCAGCCCTTCACTGGTCCTCGATAAAAATGAACACTATCACTGAAACTTTCCCACATCCCTGTTAGACAGCAACTCCTGCAAACCCATTTTATACATGAGGAAACTCGGATTCAGGGAGGGGAGTCACTCATGTGGGTCTGGCTCCAGTTGGACTAGGGCAAGAAAATAGGTGACTTCCCTGGTGCGATAGGTGGGCAGTCCATGGAGGAGGAAGAGGAATGCCCCAAGGTGTACTGGTGGGAGCTACAGCATGCCCACTGTAGGGCCAGCCCCAGAGTGAGGAGGTGGGACTCATCTCAGCGTGCAGTTGCTGTTAGCTGCGTTAGGACATGGGCTTCAGGGGCTCTTGGGGAACCCCTGCAGGGGAAGGGAGGATTCTTCACACCACCATCACTTGCTGGCTAGTTCTAGAAGTCTTACCCCTACACTTCCCTCTCACAACTGGTTTTCAGATTTTGGTATTTATTTTGTCCCACCTCCCCTCCATAAAAGGCTTCTCTTTTCCTGATGGGTGCTCTCTCTTTAAGCCCCCTAAAGACTCCTTAAGGACCTTCAACACACTATTATGATTACCTACTGCTTGTTTAATAAGTGTAACTACAGCATATAAATGACTCCATTAAACCTAGACAGACCATTTAACAAAAGGGGAACCCTCGTATACCCACCACCCAGGTATAAGAGCACTGTTCATACCCGGAAGTCCTGGGACTGGTACTTCCCCATCAAACATTCTCTCTGATCCCAGGAAGAAATGTGTGGATCACCTGATCACTCTTCTGTTAATAAGTTAGTATATACCCTTTAACAGTCTTACCCAGATAATTCTTCAGACATTTCTTAGGTTGGACAGGGGTGGCTTTATGACTAGTAGTTGCAAATTCTCTGTGTAGAATCTGCCCTGTGTGGCATGAAGCGGGATTTCACCTAATGTACACATTGTAAGGGAGTATAACATGCCCCCTAAGTAAAGGGCTCTTTACCCTGGAAGTGAGAACAATGTAAATACACTGCACCCTTATATTAATTTGAATAAAGTTAAAAAAAAAAAAAAAAAAAAGAATTTGCCCTGTGAGAGCCTCCACTCACAATACTCTACCTAGCTGAATGCAATAATATCATGATTTTTTGCTATGAATGGCAAGGAGTTGGCCAGGTGTGGTGGCTCACATCTATAATCCTAGCACTTTGGAAGGCCAAAGTGAGAGGACTGTCTGTTGAGCCAGCCTGAGCAATAGCAAGATACTGACTCTATAAAAAATTTAAAACTTAGGGCAGCACTTATAACTCAGTTGGTAAGGGCGCCGGCCACATACATTTAGAGTGGTGGGTTTGAACCTGGCCCAGGTCTGCTGAGCAACAATGACAACTGCAACCAAAAAATAGCCGGGCATCATTGTGGCAAGTGCCTATAGTCCCAGCTACTTGGGAGGCTGAGGCAAGAGAATCGCTTAAGCCCAAGAGTTGGAGGTTGCTGTGAGCTGTTATGCCACAGCACTCTACCCAGGGCAAAAGTTTGAGATTCTGTCTCAAAAAAGAAAAAAAAAATTTAAAACTTAGTTGGGCATGGTGGTGCACACCTACAGTCCCAGCTACACGGGAGGCTGAGGCAGGAAGATTGCTTGAGCCCATTAAGTTTGAGGTTGCTGGGAGCTACGATATACCGCAGCACTCTACCCAAGGTGACAGACTGAGACTCTGTCTCAAAGTAAATAAGAAAGAAAAGGAAGGGAAGGAAAAGAAACGAAATGAAATGAAATCAGAGTAGTGGGTAAAGGAAACGGGCCATGAGTGGGAGGGAACATGAGAGGGATTCTGAAAGGCTGGTCATGTTTCTGTTCCTGGATTTATTTTATTTATTTAGTATTTTTTTTTAAATTGAGACAGAGTCTCACTTTGTGGCCCTCAGAGGAGTGCCATGATGTCATAGCTCACAGCAACCTCCAACTCTTGGACTTAAGCGATTCTCTTGCCTCAGCCTCCCAAATAGCTGGGACTACAGGCACCTGCCACAACACCTGGCTTTTTTTGGTAGAGATGGGGTCTCACTCTGGCTCAGGCTTGTTTCAAACCTCTGAGCACAGGGGAATCCGCCCGCCTTGGCCTCCCAGGGTGCTAGGATTACAGGCATGAGCCACCACGCCCAGCCACTGTTCCTGGATTTAGATGCTGGCCACAGGGATGTTCCACCTATAAAGATCATTCAGCCTTGGCACCCGTAGCACAGTGTTTATGGCGCCAGCCACAGGCACTGAGGCTTGGCAGGTTCAAGCCCAGCCTGGGCTTGCCAAACAACAATAACTGCAACAAGAAAATAGCTGGGCGTTGTGGCGAGTGTCCATAGTCCCAGCTACTTGGGAGTTTGAGGGAAGAGAAACATTTAAGCCCAAGAATTTGAGGTTGCTGTGAGCTGTGATGCCACAGCACTTTACCAAGGGCAACATAGTGAGACTCTGTCTCTAAACAAACAAACAAACAAACAAAAAACCATTCAGCTGTATTGTTATGATTGAATCTTTTGCTGTATATATGCTGTCAGGGACCACTGTAGAAAGGAACCCTCATTTGTTCAGTTTCCCTGCATCCATGCCTTTAGGTAGGTACTGCCCACACTGACTCTGGATTTAACCATGTGACTCGCTTTGCCCAATGGCACAAAAGCAAATGTTGTACAACCCGAGGCTCAAGAGGTGCTTTGTACATCGGGGCTGGCCCTCTTATGCTGCTTTTGGGAATTCCACAACCACACGTATGAGAACAAGTCCAGGCTAGCCAGACAATAATGAAAGACACATGGCCAAGTCACCTCTGTGACCAACTATGACAAGTGAATGAGACCATCAACCCAGCCTCAACTTGGCTGCCAGGTGATCACTAAGATCAGTTGAGCTGGCCCAGAGCAAAGTGACAAGCCAACCAACAAAATCAAGGTCTGTTTTAAACCAGTCTTGAAGTGGCTTGTTAAGCAGCAAGGCTAACTAATGTATGTTAAATTTTAAAAGTTTATTTTTTAAAAAGGTATCATATTACTTACAAAACACCTAAAAGTAAGTGGCAGGGTACGGTAGCTCACACTTGTAATCCTAGCACTCTGGGATGCCAAGGTGAGTGGATTGCTTGAGCTCAGGAGTTCGAGACTCGCCTGCGCAAGAGCAAGATTCCGCCTCTAAAAAATAGCCAGGTGTTGGGGTGGGCACATGTAGTCCTAGCTACTTGGGGGGCTGAGGCAAGAAAATCTCTTAAGGCCGGCTCGGAGCCTGTGGCTCAAGTGGTTAAGGCGCCAACCACATACACCTGAGCTGGCAGGTTCGAATCCAGCGCAGGCCTGCCAAACAATAATGACGGCTGCAACCAAAAAATAGCTGGGCGTTGTGGCGGGCGCTGGTAGTCCCAGCTACTTGGGAGGTAGAAGCAGGAGAATCGCTTAAGCCCAGGAGTTGGAGGTTGCTGTGAGCTGTGATGCCATAGCACTCTACCCAGGATGACAGCTTGAGGCTCTGTCTCAAAATAATAATAATAATAATAATAATAATAAATTAACAAAAAAAAATAGCCGGGCGTTGTTGCAAGGGCCTGTAATCCCAGCTACTTGGGAGGCTGAAGTAAGAGAATTGCTTAAGCCCAAGAGTTTGAGGTTGCTATGAACTGTGATGCCATGGCACTCTACCCAGGGCGACATAGTAAGACTCTGTTTCAAAAAAAAAAAAAAAAAAGAAAAGAAAAAAAAAAAAAAATATATTAAGGCCAAGAGTTTGAGTTTGCTGTGAGCTAAGACACCATGGCACTCCACCAAGGATGACCAAGTAAAGACTCTGTCTCACAAAAATAATAATAATGAAGTAAAATAAATTTAAAAAATAAAAATAGAAGAAGTAGCTGGGCATTGTGGTGGGTGCCTGCAATCCCAGCTACTTAGGAGGCTAAGAAGGTGGCTTGACCCCAGGAGTTTGAAGTTGCTGTGAGCTATGACGCCACAGCACTCTACCCAGGGCAACACATTAAATCTCTGTTAAAGGTTTGATGAGAATATTTCAGATTGTATATGAATCCCATACATTGTACCCCTTGATTGCACTAATGTACACAGCTATGATTTAACAATAAAAATAAATAAATTAAAAAAAAAAAAAAAAAACTCTGTTAAAGGGCGGTGTCTGTGGCTCAAAGGAGTAGGGTGCCGGCCCCATATGCCGGAGGTGATGGGTTCAAACCCAGCCCTGGCCAGAAACTGCAAAAAAAAAAAAAAAAAAAAAAAAAAAAAAAAAAAAA
>CAUYPK010144747.1:0-16194 GCA_963574355.1 Loris lydekkerianus
TTGCAAAACTTTTTCCCCTTCTGTAATAACCTCTTGAATATCTGGCCATTTCTTATGGATTTTTAAAACATCATTAATAAGATTCCAGTAAGAGAAGGCTTGAACTGGAATTTTCTCAGGGCCAAATGATTTATAATAATCTTTAAAACAATCTCCTACTCTAGCCCACCATTTCTCATCGATAGTTCCTTCAAAAGGGAACCATGGGCACACATTTCCGACAAATTCAAAAAATCTCTTAAGATCCTTTTTTTTTAACCCAAATTCCTTGTGTCTTGAGGGACTCTTTAAGCCCCTGTAAGAATAAATCATGTTTATTCAATGCTTGTCCCATGATTGCGTTGCTTCACTTACTAAATCGGATCTGACTCACAGATGGGTAACTCTGTGGAGATCACAATGCGGATCTGTATCACTTTTTTATTAAAGTGGTGATCATGGTGCAGATCTGTCTCGCTCTTCCCTTCAAGTGGTGATCCAAGGTGGCGGCCGGCCTTTCCGAAGCAACACTCTCTCAGACCCCAAATCCAAATGGCCCCATGTTGGGTGCCAGTTGCCCCGGCCCACGGGGCTAGTTCAGCAGGGACCTAGGATATGGAGGGATGAGAGAGTGGAAGAAGGGAACAAGAGGCACGAAGAATAGGGAGCAAGACAGGATTCTGATCAAACTCCCCCAAAACTTTATTTTTTAACAGCTATTTAAACACAAGCGGAGGGGGGAGGTGTGCTCGGGGGTATGAGAGGGTGGGGAATTCCAGGAGCAGGTGTGGCAATCCAATGATCAGGATGTTCGTTTCGCCTAGGGCAGTAACCTTCCAAGCAGTTGAGTGATAAGTTTCCAAGGTGAGCTTGCTCTGAAGTATTGGCTCCCAGCAGGCTGTAACAATAATGTTAAAGATGTGGTAATGACTTTTATAAGGTTCCTGGTTGACCTAATTATGCTTGAATTAGGAGGCTAACAGTGATTCCTACTATTCCTGCTCAGGCACCAAATAATAGGTATTAAGTTCCAATATCTTTGTGATTTTTTGAGTGTAGTCAATGGTTGATGAACATAAGTAGAGGTAAAATGGCTAAGGAAGCATTGGACAGGGGTTAAGTCCCCTTTTATCAAGTCCTGAGGTGAAATTTCATATTGAATTGCAAATTCAGAGAAGTAGCTTCAATTCTCCTGGGGCTTCCTTCCCTGCTTTTTTTACTCTCATCTACAGGTGAAGTGCATTGAAACCAATTGATTAGGGTGTTTAAGCTGTTACGTAAATTTTCGTGGGATTGGAGCCCACAGTCTAGTAAGGACATAGCTTGATTAAAGTAATTGTTTTTCATTCAGTTGATGCAGTAGTAGTCTTGCAGTCCTTAGATCTCAGAGGCTAAGTGTAATTTACATTCTTAGGGCTTTGAAGGCCCTTGGTCTGTATAACCTAAGCCTCTAGTTTAGAGTAGAAAGTATAGGTGAGAGTGGGAGAGAGAGAAAGATGATAGTGTAATTAGTGGGAGGTAGAAGTATAATGGGTTTTATAGTTTTGAACTGTCACTAATTTTGGTGTCTGGTGGTTGGGAATATGATTAGGGATGATGAATAGTGAGGATTGCAGAAACAAGTGCTGGTGTTTTGTTTCACAGGTAAATTAGAGGTAGTGTAGTAGTGTTAATCTGCAAAATATGTATTAGGAATATTGTGGGGGTAAGGATAAGGTAAATTAAGAGATTAAAGATAGGTGTGGGTGGGTTAAATATGAGAATAGCAGTTATTCAGCATATACAGGTGATGGATGAGAATGCTAAAATTTTAGTAGTTGTGTTTGGTTTAGTCCTTTTCAGCTTCCAACGAGGATTGATAGGAAAGTGAGTGGGAGGATGATGTTGGGATTTATTAATTGTTCCTTTGAAATAGAATGGAGATTGGGGCTGGTTTTCATCACCTTAGGAGAATTAAGCCTGATATTAGTGTTACTTCTTGTGTTACTTCGGGTAATCAGAAGTAGAATGGAGATATGCCTACTTTTATAGTTAGTGCCAGTAAGATTATTAGAGAGGGAATAGAAGGAGGAATGAAGATGGCCGACTAGAGACAACTTTTGCAAGAGGCTCCTGTCCAGAGGGAAAGATACTTGACAGATGTGGACTTAGTGAAGCTGAAGGTGGGGAGGTGAGTTTAGAAAGAAGATAGACAAGTGCACATCATCTCTGCTGAGGCAAGCTGCACTCCAAGAAAGAGGATCCAAGAAAACAAATTCCAGGTACAAAGCCCATCACCAAGAGGATGAGAGACCCCTCCCCCAAGCAGGAGGCTTGCTGGGCTCTCTGCCAGTAAGCAGGGGGCAAAAAACCCTCTCATTTTATCCCACAACAGAGCTGCTAAAAACTGGGTCTCCTTCTCCACAGAAGTCCCACTTGTGAGCCTCGGTATCACTCTGAGGCTAGGCCTGTGCATTGTGTGAGCCATTGGGCAGCAGTGTGGAAGCAGTGTCTTCTGTAGAAGCAGTGTGGTGTAGGAGAGAGGGATGCATGGCAACCCATGTGCAGGGGTGAAGGCACAGCTCTGTGCTGACTTTGGAGGATAAACTTTTCTGACTCCGTAGCTTACCAGACAGGACCAAGCTCCAGCGCCTGGTGTTTGCCACAACAGTGTGTAGCATGGTGCTGACACACCTGTTCTGACTTTGGTGGGTGCACTTCCCTGATTCTGTTGCTCACCAGAGGGGGCCAGGCACTAGCCTCTCGGGTTTGTGGGCATTGGTGCGCAGTGGGAGTGGAGACACTGGCTGCCTGTTCTGACTTCCACAGGCTCACTTTCCTGACTCCCAGAGGGGACCAGGCACCAACCCCTTGGGATTACCCGCGACGGTGCACAACAGTAGAAATACTGGTGCCCGTATTCTGACTTTTGTAGTCACACTTTCCTGACTCGCAGAGAGGACTAGGCTCTAGCCCTGGGATTTGCTGTCAGTGGTATGTGTTGGGGGCTGAGGCTCTGATGCCCCTGTTCTGACTTTAGTGGGTACACTTTCCTGACTCTCTTGCTCACCAGATGGGACTAGGCTCCAGCCTCTTGGTTCTGCAGATGGACTTTCTACCATCAGCCTCTGGGGATCCCTTGAACTCTCCCTGTTCAGCAATGATTATAATGTCCAGGACAATCTTATTAGAACTCTTGACCTGAGCTGTCCACCCAGGGACCCTCTGAGGTTGAGCTGTGGTTGTTTTGTAGTGCAGAGAGACTGATTCTCCTCCTCCAGCTATCTATGATGGAGGGCAGGGCTTTGTAGTTACATGTATCTCTCCCCAGCTGAGATTTCAGCCTAATACTATGACTCATGAGAATTAAGTAGAGGCTGGCTGACTTCAAGGCAGAGCAAGCAAGTACTATCTCACTAAGCAGACTCAGTCCTAGAGTCTCTGGCTGCAACTCTGAAAGGGACCTTTGTAAGGCTATAGAGGAAAAGCCACAATCACAAGCCCCAGGTCTTTGGTAGAGGGCTAGTTGGAGACTGGGGCCTCCAATCCAGTCTCACCCTACCAATTTTAATTGCCAAATTTGGAAAATACTCATGGGGTGGGACCTGCAGAAGAACTCTGCCAATATGAATAATTGCAGTAGATCAACACCCCCAAGTAATGACAAAGGAGAGATACATCAGAAAATGCCATTCATAGACAAGTGACTGAATTGTCAGAAATGGAATTCAGAATATGGATGGCAAATAGATGAATAGAATGGAGGAAAAGATGGAATTAGAAATCCAAAGAGTAGTTCAGAAGTTGTCTCAAGAAATTGATGAATTCAAAGACAGAATCACTAAGGATATAGACATAATGAGAAGAGATGCAGCAGAGCTCAAGAAAGTGAAAAAGTCATTTCAAGAGCTTCAAAATACTGTAGAGTTCTTCAGTAATAAGGTGAGCATGCAGAAGAAAGGATCTCTGAAATTGAAGACAAGGATTTTGAATGATCCTAAGTGATCAAAGAGGCATAAAAAAATGGTAAAACAAGAACAGAAAATTCCCTGAGAGAGTTGTAGGATCACTGTACGAAATCAACCATCCAAAAGGGATTCCTAAAGGAGAAGGAGATGGTTCTAAAGGCACAGGTGCTATATTCCAAAATACTATGGAGGAGAATTTCCCAAGCATTGTAAGAGATACAAAAATTCAGATAATACATAGTTTCAGAAGCCCAGCAACACTCAATTCAAATAAAGCATCTCCTAGACACATTATGATCAACTTTGCAAAAATTAACATGAAGGAGAAAATCCTGCAAGCAGCCATGTAAGAAAAGCATTACCTACAATGGGAAAAATATTAGAATGACTGCAGATCTTTCAGCCGAAACTTTTGAAGCCAGAAGAGGATGGTCATCGACCTTTAATCTTTCAAAACAAAACAACTTTCAGCCCAGGATCCTGTATCCAGTTTCATTTGTGATGGAGAAATCAAATACTATACTGATATCCACATGTTGAAGAAATTTGCCATAACTAAACCAGCTCTTTAGAAAATACTCAGGCCTATTTTCCATAATGACCAGCACAATGGTCTACCACCAAAGTAAACCCCAGAATTTATCAAACAAAACCTAACTTCCTCAATGGTGAAAGTGTTGTTAAAAACTGGACATGTGAAAAATGTGACTCCCAAAACACTACCAGGCCTATCAGTTCTCTCAATTAATTTAAATGGCTTAACTTGTCCTCTAAAGAGGCACAGGTTGGCTGACTGGATACAGTAACTCAAGCCAGGTGTCTGTTGCCTATAAGTGACAAAGATAAGGAAGGATGAGGTTGGACACTACACATTTGTCGAGGGAAGCACTCAATATGAAGAGATTTCAATAATTAATATTTATGCACCTGAATGCTACTCAATTTATAAAGCAAACCCTAACAGGTATGAACAGTTTGATATCTTCCTGCACTATAATAGTTGGAGGGTTTTTTTTTTTGTTTGTTTTGTTTTTTTTTGCAGCTTTGGCCGGGGCCGGGCTTGAATCCGCCACCTCCAGTATTATGGGGCTGGGGTCCTACTCTTTGAGCCACAGGTGCCACCCAATAGCTAAAGATTTTAACACCCCTTTGTCGGCTTGGCACCCATAGCACAGTGGTTATGGCTCCAGCCACACATGCCAAGGGTGGTGGGTTCGAACCCAGCCTGGGCCAGCTAAACAACAATGACAACTGCAACATTAACAAAAAAAAAGCCAGATGTTGTGGTGGGCACTTATAGTCCCTGCTACTTGGGCGGTGGGAGGCAAGAGAATTGCTTAAGCCCAAGAGTTTGAGGTTGCTGTGTGCTGTGATACCATGGCACTCTACCAAGGGCAACATAGTGGGACTCTGTCTCAAAAAACAAACAAGCAAACAAAAAAACACCCCTTTGTCAGTTCTGGATTGATCTTCTGGGAAGAAACTAAACAAAGAAATAGTGGTGTTAAACTTTACCCTAGAACAAATGGACTAAACATACATTTATAGAACATTTCATCCTAATAAAACTGAATGCACATTCTTCTCATCAGCCCATCTTCCAAAATTGATCATTTCTTAGGATACAACTCTAACTTCAACAAATTTAAAAGGATCAAAATTATTCCTTGTGTCTTCTTGGACTAGCATGGAATAAAACTTGAACTCCACAGCAATAGAAATCTTCAAACTCAAACAAAGTCATGGAAATTAACCTCTGGTTGGATGATAGCTGAGTCAAAGATGAAATTAAGAAAGAAATTATCAGATTTTTGTAACAAAATGATAATGAAGACACAAATTATCAAAACCTGTGGAATACTGCAAAGGCAGTCCTAAGAAGGAAATTTATAGCATTAGAAGCCTTCGTCAAGAAAACAGAAAGAATGTCAACCACCTAATGGGTCATCTCAAGCAACTGGAAAAGGAAGATCAATCCAATCCCAGACCCAGCAGAAGAAAAGAAATAACCCAAATTAAATGGTTAGAAAGTGGAGCAGAATTAAATGAAATTGAAAGCAAAAGAATCATTCAGATGATCAACAAAACAAAAAGTTAGTTCTTTGAAAAGATTAATAAAATTGATAAACATTTGGCTAGCATAACCAGAAATAGAAAAGCAAAATCTATAATATTGACAATCAGAAATGATAAAGGGGAAATAACATATACCACAGAAATTAAAAATATCCTTAGTGATTACTACAAAAAACAAAGACCATATGATTCTATCAATTGATGCATGAAAAGCTTTTGATAATATCCAGCATTTGTCTTAAACTGATAGAGGCCATCTATAGCAAACCCACAGCCAGTATCATATTGAATGGAGTAAAATTAAAAGCATTTCCACTCAGATTTAATACTAGACAAGAATGCCCATTGTCACCACTGCTATTCAACATAGTACTAGAAGTCCTATCCATTGCAATCAGGCAAGAGAAAGAAATCAAGGGTATTCTAATGAAGACATAAGAGGTCAAATTCTCACTCTTTGCGGATGACATGATCTTATACCTAGAAAACCGCAGGGAGTCAATTACTTAGCTCTTAGAAGTGATCAAGGAATATAGCGGTGTCTCGGGATATGAAATCAATACTTCCAAATCAGTAGCTTTTATATATAATAATAATAGTCAAGCTGAAAATATAGTCAAGGACTCAATTCCTTTTCCAATAGTGCCAGAGAAGATGAAATACCTGGGAATTTAACAAAGGATATGAAAGATCTCTATAAAGAGAATTATGAATCCCTGAGAAAAGAAATAGCAGAAGATCTTAACAAATGGAAAAACATACCATGCTCATGGTTAGGAAGAATCCACAGTATTAAAATATCCATACTACTCCAAGTGATGTACAAATTTAATGCAATTGCTATCAAAGCACCGATGTCATACTTTAAATAACTTGAAAAAATGTACTTCATTTTATATGGAATCATAAAAAAACCTCAGATAGCCGATACATTACTTAGAAATAAAAACAAATCTGGAGGCATTACGTTACCTGACTTCAGGTTATACTACAAATCTATAGTGATCAAAACAGCTTGGTACTGGCACAGAAATAGAATTGTAGATATATGGAGTAGAATAGAGACACTATAGATGAACCCAGCCATTTATTGTCATTTTGATCTTTCACCAATTCAAAAACATGAATTGGTGAAAAAATTCCCTATTTAACAAATGGTGCTGGGAGAACTGGCTAGCGACCTGTAGAAGACTGAAACTGAATGCACATCTTTCAGAATTTACATAAATTGATTCTCATTGGATAAGAGATTTAATGTTAAAACATGAAATTGTAAAAATACTAGAAGAGAGTGCATCGAAAACACTTGAAGGTATTGGCCTGGGAAAAAATTTTATGAGGCAGACCCCCCTGGCAATTGAAGTAACATCAAAAATACATTATAGTGATCTGATCAAGCTAAAAAGCTTCTGCACAACTAAGGGCATTGCAAGTAAACCAAATAGCCTTTGGAATGGGAGAAGATTTTTGCAGGTTATGATTCCCATGAAGGTCTGATAACTAGAATCTACCAAGAACTCAAATTAATAAGAACAGACAACTCTTATTTCTTTGTGGGCAAGAGATTTGAACATAAACTTCTCTGAATATGGTAGGCAAGTTAGCAACAAACACATGAAAAAATGCTCAACATCTTTAATCATCAGTGAAGTGCAAATCAAAACCACCTTGAGATATTACCTAACTCCAGTAAGATTAGCCCCCATCACAGAATCCCAAAACTGCAGATGTTGATGTTGATGTAGAGAGAGTACACTTCTACACTGCTGGTAGGATTGTAAACTAATACAGCCTTTATGGAAAGAAGTACGGAAAATTCTCAAAGTTCTAAAAGTTGACCTACTGTTTGATCCTGTAATTCCATTACTGGGTATCTAGGTAGGTTACTAGGTATCTAGCCAGATAATCAAAAATCATTTTACAACAAAGATATTCACACTGGAATGTTTATTGCAGCCCAGTGTGTACTTGCCAAGTCATGGGAGCAGCCCAATGACCATAAACCCATGAATGGATTAACAAGTTGTGATATATGTATACTATGGAATAATATGTAGCCATAAAAAGAAGAGACTTTACATCTTTTATGTTTACCTGAATGGAGGCAATAAAAATTAAATTAAAAAGATTATTAGAGAAGATGCTTGGTTACAGATTTTTGTTACTGTTTATTGTCCTGAATATTTTATTTTTTTAATTGAATTTTTTATTAAATCATAACTGTATACATTTATGGGGTACAATGTGATGATTTGGTATACAATGTGGAATGCTTATATCAAACTAATTAATACAACCATCACCTCTCTTTATTTTTTATGGTACGACATTTAGAATTTATCCTTAGTGGTTTTGAAATGTACCCTTGCATTGTGCATACTAGGCAGTATCCCACCAAATGCCCTTCCTCCTCCCTCTACTCGCCCCCCACCCTCTTCTCCCCTCTCCTTCCCTCCCCTTTCCTTCCCTTCCCTCTCCTTCCCTCTCATTGCTTGTATGAGAAAATATCTGGTAGCAACTTCTGCGAATCAGAGCTTCTTGCCTTTTTGATCAGAATAGTAATAATGGCTAATATATTAATTTTTAATCCTATTCAGATTAATAGTCAGTGGAAGCTAATCATCATGAATATAGTATCTAGTAAGAGGGTTAAGATAACTAAAAAAAGTTGGTGCAGTTGTATATTGGAGGGTTGAAGATTTTAGGAGCTGTAAGGGTTCTTTAATGAATACTTCTATTACATTAGCAAAGGGTTGGAAAAGTACATGGAGCCCTATAATCTTGGGTCCTTTATGGAGTTGTATGTAGCCTAAGATTTTTCATTCTACAAGTATTAGAAAAGCTATAGATAAATAATAGGAACAACAAGTAAGAGGAAGTTGGTTAAAAATGTGTTAAAAAGAGGATTTGAACCTCTGATTTGTAAATTTTAAGTTTTATGCAACCTTTATGAGGTTGTAACCCATGTTGTTGATATGAACTCTAAAGCAGAATTGTGCTGTTATCTCTACGGTAACTTGTTCTGTTGATCAAATATTTGGGGTCAGTGAGTTATGGTTACAGACTTGCTGTGACTGGTTGGGTCTAAGAAGATAATATTTTGGAGATTATATTATACTCTGAGGTCACCCCAACCATAATTGTTAATCTAATAGTTTTAGTATTATTTCCCTTCATTTTAGGATAAATTTTGAGTAACTTAGATTTTAAATTTAAGCCCCATAGGGTCTTCTCATCTTGTTATATTTTCACTGCTTCATGAAGAGGTCAATTTCACTCATCGGAAGTTACAGACAGTTAAACCCTCATGTGGCCATTCATTCAAATCCTTAATTAAAGAACAAGTGATTATGTTACCTTTGCACAGTCAGGATACAGTGGCCTTTGTGTGTCACTGAGCAGGCAGTGCCTCTAATACTATTGATGCTGGAGGTCATGTTTTCAGTAAACAGGAAGGTTTTTATTTATGCCAAGTTCCTTTTACTTATTTTAATCTTTTCCTTGGCACACACCTGTGTTGACCTAACACAGATTTTTGAGATAATAGTTAACATAAACAGTCTTGTTTGTTGGGTAACTGTTGGTGGGCATCCGACTTGATGTAGACTTGTGCAGGGAGAATGTTATTCTTGTTACTCATCTTAACATTATTGCTTCTGTTAGTTGATAGATTAGTTCAATGTGGTTAATAGGAGTTAGGTCTTCAAGTTTCATATAAAGGAAAAATGTTTAGGGTTGAGGTTGAATGCCATCTTAATTGATGGCTGCTTTTAGGCCAACTATGGTAATAAAAGTTGCCTTAGTTAAATAGTTAACTATGCTATAAATAGATGTTCTGTTATTCAGGAATTGTTGCATTTATAGAGCAGAGCCAATGTAGACTTAGCATAATTCTTAAGGGCCCTATGATTTTCAGAATGGAAAATACTCATTTAATTCAATGTGATGTGATGTCACCAGCTGCATTAACTTCTAACAATAGAATTAGCCTATTCTTTGATGCTCTAAAGCCAGGCATTGACTTTTGTCTAGCTGTGAAACTCCTATATGGCATCTTCTTCCAATAGATGCTGTTTCATCTGTGATGAAAATCTATTGTTAAGGATAGCCAACTTTATCAGTTCTCTTTGCAATGTCTTCTAGATAACTTGCTGCAGCTTCTTTATCAGTACTTATTAATGGACCTTGCACTTTTTTGTTTATAGAGATGCCTTATTTCCTTAAACCTCATGAACCAACCTTTGCTGGTTTCCAGCTTTCCTTTTGCCATTTCCTGACCCCTCTCAGCCTTCATAGAATTGAAGTCAGTTAGGACTTTGCTCTGAATTAGTCTTTGACTTAATGAAATGTTGTGGCTGATTTGATCTTTTATTCAGACCACTAAAATTTTCTCCATATTAGCAATAAAGCGTTTTCAATTTCTTGCATGTTCACTTCTAATATTCTTCAAGAACTTTTCCTTTGCATTCAAATTTCTCTGACTGACAGTAAGAGCAGGCTGTCTGGCTCTTGACATGCCCCCTTCCCTAATCTTAATCATTTCTCGCTTCTGATTTAAAGTGAGACACATGTGACTCTTCCTTTCACTCAAAACATTTAGACACCATTTAGGGTTATTTATTAGCCTGAAATTAATATTGTTGTGTGTTAGGAAATAGGGAAGCCTGAGAAAATAAGAGACAGGGAAATGGCCTGTTGAACAGTCAGAACACACATACACCATTTATCACTGAAGTTCACTGTCTTGTGGCAGCAGTTCATGGTGCCCGAAAACAATTATAGGAGTAATATCAAAGGTTAATGATCACTGATCACTGTAGCAGATACAGTAATAATGGAAAGTTTAAAATACTATTGAGAATTACTAACATTTGAGACAGACTTTGAAGTGAGTGTATACTCTTGGAAAAATAGTACCCTTACAGTTATCTAATAAATGGTTAGATAACCTTTAATTATAAAAAACCTTTAATTATAAGAAAAACACAGTATCTGCAAAGCACAACAGAACAAAGTACAATAAAATGAGATATACCTGCAATAGATAAGAAAGAACTAAGACTAGTGGCAAGGAGGACACCACATTAGTCTTAAGTAAGGAATCCCTAAAGTAAAGCAACAGCAATGGTAAAATAGACAAGAGAGGTTCATTTAAGTGATAATTACGAGATAGAATTAATAGCATAGAAACCTGATAAGACCCAAAGAAAATACCTACCAACACGTGTTTAAATTAAAATAATTTAAATTTGTGTTAGTTTCTATAATAGACCTCAATTTTCAACCACTCCCTTCAGAGCATTTTACCATATAATTTTTTAGGATCCTCCTATTGTGGGTTGAGTGGACTTCTTTAAGACTTTGGGTTTAACCACTTGCTTTCACCAATGGGATGAGTATATCTGCTTGCACTTTTGCACATTTACTATGCAACATGAATATGTGACAGCTTATTGGTCTCAAGAGAAGGATGAGAGACATCTGTAAGGGAGTTACCCCCAGCTTTGGGTCAGATTCTGTTAGCCAGGTACTCCTGAGTGAACCCAGTTGAGCCTAGCCTGGAGCAACCATTTTTCAGCCAGTCTACAGATAGGAGAAATATATAAGTTATCGTTCTTAAGGGTGCCAGGAATATTTTGCTGTAAAAATGTTTTAAGATGAGTTCTATTCTGTGATTTTATGAAATTAATCATACATTTTATTGTACTTGCTTGAAATAAAAGCAAAAGATGTATATCTACTGGTCCAACAGGAAAGTTATTTGCATTATTGGTTTTAATTATTAAACTAAGTAGAAGCAAGCACACAGCTGGAAAGGGACAAATAAAACTGATCTGAAGTTTTAGAAATAGTTTTGAACTATGCTTTATATACCATCAAATTAACCCGTTTTAAGTATACACTTCAATGATGTTTAGTATTCGTTACAGATTTGTGCCATTGCTACCACAAACTGATTTGGAAAGTTTCCATCATCCCAAAATAAATCTTTGTTCTATTACCAGTCACTTCCCTTTTTCTCTCACCCCCAGCTTTCTGCTAGGTAATCACAAATCTACTTCCTATTACTATAAATGTGCCTATTCTGGACTTTTCATATGAAAGGAATTGTACAACATGTGGGGTATTTCATGTCTAACTTTTTTCATTTTGCATGCTTTTGAGTACTTTTGTGTTGTGTTGAAGCATGTTTTAGTATTTAGTTACTTTTTATATCCATTGTTTAAATATAACACAGTTTATTCATTTGTAAGTTAATGGACATTTGGGTTGTTTCCACTTCGGGGTTATTGTAAGTAATGCTGCTATAAATGTTCATTTACATGTGTTTGTATGGGTGTTTTCATTTCTCTTAGGTACATATCTAGGATTAAAATTGCTGGATCATGTTGTAACTATGTTTTAACCTTTTTTTTTTTTTTGAGACAGAGTCTCACTTTGTCACCCTTATTAGAGTGCTGAGTTGTCACAGCACACAGCATCCTCCAATTCTTGGGCTTAAGTGATTCTCTCGCCTCAGCCTCCCAAGTAGCTGGGACTACAGGCACCCGCTACAACGCCTAGCTATATTTGGTTGCAGTTTTAAAATAATTAAAATTTGTGTTAGTTTCTATAACAGACCTCAATTTTCAACCACTCTCTTCAGAGCATTTTATCATATAATTTTTTAGGATCCTCCTATTGTGGGTTGAGTGGTTTGTACAGCTCAGGTGCATGTGACTGCAACCTTTTATATTTCTCACGGAAATTATGTACAAAAACTAATAATAATTTAGGAGACTGTAGTGTTTTGGTACAGAATGGTAATAATTGTATGTAAGAGAGAGTAAACAGAAAGTTGTAGTTTTTAAAATGTATATTCAGAAAAAATGTAGCACCCTTTATAATCACAGTTTTTCTTTATATTTGTAATTCATATATTTATGACATCTTAATTTCATTTTGTTTTCTCTTGATTTATAGTAATTTTCTTACTCTAGTCTTACATATCTATATTTGTGACTGGTTTGACATTTATAGGAGTAAATCACTTAAAGAAAATTCATGGAATAAATATTTATATATATTTATGAATGGATTAATTATAGCCATGGTTTTATAATTAGCGTCAACCTTATTTTCTCCAGTTGGAAATTAGAACAGATTTTGTTGAGAACTAGGAATCAGTTCTTAGATTTAAAATAAAATCATTTTTCCTACTAGCTCACTCTTAGCCACATTGCCAGCGCCCTGCCAGGCTAGTCAGTCTTTCTCCATATACCTACTCTTTCTGTGTCCTAATTACTGCTTCCTTCCCTTGCCTCTAGTCCCAGGTGTAATGGCTTACCATTTTCACTCCTTTTATGGTTCATGTTCTATCCCATGATGGTTTCTGCATGCCTAGCCCACCTTCATTAAGGTGAGTTTGAATGTGTCATCTGTTTCATACCATTATCTTAACTAAAACCTTTAAGATTATCTCATGATGGCATAATGTTCCTTCAGTAATTTTTAGTAAATTCCCTTGTCTAACGTGTACAATTTGTTTATTACTAAACTTATAATAGAATGAGACGATCATGGACACTCTAAATATGTTTGGGATAGTATATGGTTAGTGCCTTTCACAGTGGAACTTCTCTAATTGTTCAATAAGGCACACAATGCAGTGTAAACAGGCCCTAAAACATTGCTAAATGTACTTCTTTTTGTACTGAATAGTTTGTGTAACTTATACAACAGGTGAAGAAATGTGTGAGGTACCCCTTTTAATATAAAGCTAAATCTTACCAAGATTTTAAGAAGTAATATAAATAATACAATAATATAAATGAGATCTATTTATTTTCTACGACTAATCTATAAAATTATTAAAGAATTAAATTTTATTTTCTGCAGTACTTTTGCTTTTTTTTTTTTTTTTTTCTTTAGACAGAGCCGCAAGCTGTCACCCGATGTAGAGTGCTGTGGCATCACAGCTCACAGCAACCTCCAACTCCCGGGCTCAAGCGATTCTCCTGCCTCCGCCTCCCAAGTAGCTGGGACCACAGGCACCTGCCGCAACGCCCAGCTGTTTTTTGGTTGCAGCCGTTATTGTTGTTTGGTGGAACGGGGCTGGATTCAAACCCGCCAGCTCAGGTGCATGTGGCTGGCGCCTTAGCCACTTGAGTCACAGGTGCCAAGCCTGCAGTACTTTCGTTGTGTGAAACTCACTTTGTATTATTGTACCTGTACAGAAATTGTACCAATTTATTTCCTCCATCTTAAAAAATGTTAATTGCCTTTAATATTTGAGGGCTTTTTTATTTAAAAATGTTGTCATTATATCTCACGTACAGCAGTGGAAATGTGATCTTTACTGAAAATCAATTACACAGCCTAAGTGGGTGTTTTTATATTTGTTTTTCCTGTACTTTAGTGGAAATCTGTAAAATACATTAACAGTGATTATTTGGCCTTACTTTGACAGCATTTTAACCTATAATGCTGTATGATGAAATCCTTCATCCAAATAAATCATTCGTCAGTAGAGCTTAAATATATAAAAGAATATGATTGGTAATTTTGTAGTCTTTCCACTTTATTAGAAATTAAGATATCTAATGTTTATCTCTGATTTTGTACAAAATAATGCTATTGGTTAATGATTTCAGTGTCTAAGGATATGAAGTTACAAAGGTATAGATTATCTTTTACAGTGGTACAAGGGTTAATTATGCAAACAAATACTTATTAAAAGTCAATGGAACTGGGCGCAGTGACTCAATGCCTGTAATCCTAGCATTTTGGGAGACTAAGGCTGGTATATTGCTGGAACTCTTGAGGAGTTCCAGACCAGCCTGAGGCAAGAGGAGATACTCTCTCTACTAAAAAAATTAGAAAAACTAGGCAGGTGTTGTGGCAAGCACCTGCAGTCACAGCAACTGAGGAGGCTGATGCAAGAGGATCACTTGAGCCCAAGAATTTGAGGTTGCTATGAGCTGTAACGCGATGGCACTCCACCCAGGGCAAGAGAGCAAGACTCAAAAATACAAAGAAAGACTCTGTGTTTTTTTGAATAGGAATTAAATGTAATCGTTAGGTTGATTTTATTTTGTTTGCTTAATGTTTATCTATCAGAACAAAACTACATAATATGGGTTTTGAATGAGGCTTACTATTACCCTAGTATTCACTGGGACAATTTTCAAGACTATCCCAGCACTTTAAGCCTCATGAAAAGAAGCAAGTGACCCAAGAATAGTAGATTTATCTAAGGTGTTTAAAGTGCAACCTTTCTTATTGGGAAAATTTCCATATGTTATTTTCTCTAGTAGACATTATAGTGCTGTTTAATTACTGTGGTTTTCTGGTGTTCTTTTTAGATTTCTTTCTGTATGATTTATGGCTCTGTAAAGTCTTACATTTGGTGTGTAGCTAGGATAAGTCATATATTTTCAGAAAATATAAAACATTTTCTAAAAAAAATTCTTATGACCCATGCACAACATCAACCAGTATTATGATATAACATATATTTCTTATATTTCAAATTATCATGCTTGAAAGGATAGATGCTAATTTAAATGTAGTGTGCCCATAGTCTCTAAAACATAAAAGGGAAAGAGTAGTTAAAAAGGGAGTCTGTTAGTATGGTACCAAAAATGCATGTTTTTGCACTGGAAAATTAGCAAGAGTAGTTCAGGGTAATTCCTTATCTCAGGTTCTGACTTTCAAGAGTTTCTGCCTACCAATTTATCACAATTATAGTTAATTAATATTTGTATACTTACCTGCTTTTATCTCCTTGCATTTATCACAGTTATAGTTAATTAATATTTATATACTTATCTGCTTAATATCTCCTTGCCTTTATTATATGTTGTGTGAAGGGAAGAATTATCTTATTTTCTCCTTCATCTCAAACCCAGCATATTGTCTTGCACATGGTAGTAATTGTTTAAAAAAGCATTTGTTGAATATACAGGGTGGCCATAAAGTTCTTGTGCAATTTTAAATTCATGAATTTTTTTTTTTTTTTTAATTAAGTCATAGCTGTGTACATTGATGTGATCATGGGGCATCATACACTAGTTTCACAGACCGGTTGACACGTTTATATCACACTGGTTAACATAGCCTTCCTGGCAATTTCACAGTTATTATGTTAAGACATTTACATTCCACATTTACTAGGTTTCACATATACCATTGTAAGATGCACCACAAGTGT
>CAUYPK010144752.1:0-16874 GCA_963574355.1 Loris lydekkerianus
CTTTTCTTGCTAATAAATTTGAGTTCTCTGTGGATTCTGGTTATTAGACCCTTATCGGAGGTATAACCTGCAAATATTTTCTCCCATTCTGAGGGCTGTCTGCTTGCTTTACTCACTATGTTCTTGGCTGTGCAGAAGCTAAGTTTGATCAGGTGGGCTGGCATTTTTAATGAAAAGATTCTTGATGAACTTACTGAAATGCTGTAGTGATGAAATTCCTGACTCTGCTGACCTTTTTTTTTTTTTTTTTGAGACAGAGCCTCAAGCTGTCATCCTGAGTAGAGTACACTTAAGCCCTCCAACTCCTGGGCTTAAGTGATTCTTTCACCTCAGCCTCCCAAGCAGTTGGGACTATAGGCACCCACCACAACGCCTGGCTATTTTTTGGATGTAGTTGTCATTGTTGTTTGGAGGCCCGGGCTGGATTCGAACCCGCCAGCAGTGGTGTATGTGGGTGGTGCCTTAGCTGCTTGAGCTATAGGCACCAAGCCTCTGCTGACCCTTTTAATTATGTGGTCTGTGGTAGATGGGAGTGAGATTTGGGATGAGTTCTGGTTCTTTTACCCATCAGTTGTGTGGCCTTGGGCAGACTGCAAATTTCTGAGTTTGATACTCATGTGCAAAATGGAATTCTAGGGTGCCTGTAGCTCAATGGTTAGAGCAACAGCCCCATGCAGTGAAGGTAGTAGGTTGGAACCCAGTTAGGGCCTGCTAAACAAAACAATACAAAACAAAATAAAAAAACGAAAATATTTTGCCAGGCGTGGTGGCTCACACCTGTGATCCTGGTACTCTGGGAGGCCAAGGCAGGTAGATTGCCTAAGCTCATGGATTTGAGACTAGCCTGAGCAAGAGTGAGACCCTGTCTCAAGAAATAGCTGGGTTTTGTGGTGGGCACCTGTAATCCCAGCTACTTGGGATCCTGAGGCAAGAGGATCGGTTAAGAGTTTGAGATTTCTGTGACCTATGAAGTCACAGCACTCTACCCAGGATGATGGCTTGAGACTCTATCTCTAAAAAATAATTAAATAAATAAATAAAATGTGAGTCTAGTACCTATCTTATATGTTTATTGTGAGAATTAGATGCGATAGTGTGTAGAATGTTTAATGTAGTTTCTGGCATACAGTAGTAAGTGCTAAATGGAATTGTACTGCAGCTGACAAAGTGACAACATTTTCATAGTGTTTTAGCAGTAATACAATTTTGAGGTTTTGAAGATTTATAGGGGGAGTTCTAGAAATGTCTGAGTTTTTTTTTTTTTTTTTTTTTAGACAAAGTTTCACTTTGTTGCCCTCAGTAGAGTGCTGTGGTGTGACAGTTCACAGCAACCTCAAACTCTTGGGCTGAAGTGATCCCCTTGAGATCCCTTTTCCAGGTAGCTGGGACCATAGGTGCCCGCCACAATGCCCAGCTATTTTTAGAAATGGGGTCTTACTCTTGTTCAGGCTGGTCTTGAACCTGTGAGCTCAGGCAGTCCACCTGCCTCAGCCTCCCAGAGTACTAGGATTACAGGCGTGAGCCATGGTGCCCGACCCTTATGGAGAAGTTTTTGAAAGGTGATAATATGATGATGAAATCATTAAAGTCTTTTCAGTGAAGGCAAGATGAAGGTAATACATTCTTTGTAGTTACTAAAAAAGTAATGGAGAGTGGGCGGTGCCCATGGGTCAGTGAGTTAGGGCACTGGCCCCAAATACTGAGGGTGATGGGTTTGAACCCCGCCCCAGCCAAACTGCGAAAACAAAAAGTAGCTGGGCATTGTGGTGGGTGCCTGTAGTCCCAACTACTCCGGAGGCTGAGGCAAGAGAATCGCCTACCTCAAGAGCTGGAGGTTGCTGTGACACCACGGCACTCTACTGAGGGCGACAAAGTAAGACTCTGTCTCTTAAAAAAAAAAAAAAGGTAGAGCAAAAATCTTATACAATATCAGTAGTTGCTAGTTAAGTGCTTACTGTGGGCTAGATCTCATATTTACCTTAACAGCAACCTTGTGAATTAAGTCTGTATTTTGTAGGTCAGGAAACTTGAGGCTCAGTGAGGTGAAGTTATATCAGGAACTCTGCTTCAACCACACAGTGTGCTTCTCTGAATGAGGGAATGCAACCGCTTAGTTTGAACTAACATAGGTTAAGCCCGGGATCAACACACCTTTTCTATAAAGGGCCAGATATGAAATACCTGTGGCACATACAATCTCAGCTTTGCTATTGTAGCACAAAGGCAATGATAAATAATATGGAATCAAATAAGCATGGCTGTTTAGTAAGACTTTATGGACACTGAAATTCAGATTTCAGGTAATTTTTACATGTCTCAAATGTTATTCTTTGGATTTTTTTTTAAATCAATGATAACATTTATTTATTTTTTCTTTTCTTTATTAAATCATAGCTGTGTACATTAGTGCAATCAAGGGGTACAATGTGCTGGTTTCATATACAATCTGAGAAATATTCTCATCAAACTGTTCAACGTAGCCTTCATGGCATTTTCTTAGTTATTGTATGTAGACATTTGTATTCTGCCCTTAGTAAGTTTCACCTGTACCCCTGCTCTTTATTTTTTAAAGAAAATCTGTGTTTCCCCTATCGTGTTTAGCATGCTTCCTGTAATAATAGTATATTCATACTAAGTAACTGTCAAATGGAAGTCTTGACTTTTTTCCTCCCTCTACCTCTTTTCCTTCTATCATGATATCATTGATCTTGCCTCTGCTATGCACAAAACCCCCTTCTCTGGTGCATTTGGGATCCACGCAGTAGGCAGCAGGGTTAGGCGTGATGTGAGAAAACACATGCCATGTCGGTACAAGAGCGGCACTCAGAGAGGAAGTCAGACACTTACTGATTCCGTGTGTTTTGTACCCACTTTTTCTTTCTCATTACCACTGCTGTCCCTCTAGCTCAGGCCCTTATCCCTCTGCTCCTGGAATATTGCCATGGTCTCCTCCCTGCTGCCCTGGCTCCACACTAGGCTTGTTCCCACCTATCTTGCATCCTGGTCCAAGTCAGCTTTCATGCAGTCACCCTTTCCACCTACTGTGGAATCCCCACTATTCTACCATATTGACTCAATAGTCATCAGACTGGCCTGCGAGGCTTTTAACAAACTCGTTCTGCCCACCCCTAATCTCCCCAATCTCTTTTCTCATTACTCTCCTCTCCAGCCAAGCAGCTATGCTTATCGACCTGCACATATGGCTTGCTTATTTCTGTGCTTGCTCCTTGCCTTTGAACACATCCCACTTCTCTCTGCTAATTCATGCCTATCACTTCAAGATCCAGCTTAAGACACCCTCTCTTGTGGGAAGCCACTTCTGGTTAACTCCTTCCTGTTCTTTAGTTCCATGTTCCACATCACACTTATATATAACATTTACTTCATATTACTTTTTCTTTACTGCTGTTTTGCTTTTGAAAGAAAAAATAACTGATCTTATTTGTTGAGTACTTAGTATGTGCCAGATAGTGTGCTAAGGACATTTTATGTACATTTTCTCACTTAACCCTGATAATGACTTTTTGAGAAAGGTGCTCCATTTTGCAGTTGAGGGAATCAGGATTCAGGGAGGTTAACACACTTTCTCAAGTCCGTACAACTTGGAGGTTGTAGACATGGGATTTGAACCTGATCTGATTCCAGAGCTTTTTACATGTTCTAAAATTGTTTTTAAGGCAGGAGATGTGTCTTTGTGTGTCTAGTCTCCCCAGTAAGAGTGTAGCCTCTCTTGGGTGGCATTTATGCCCATAGCTGTGACTGGATCACTCGCAGATGTAAGCACAGTCTCCTCACTACTCAGCCTGTCCCCTCCCAGAGCTCTGGCCATGGAGGTCTTAAACCTGTGAATTCTCAAACTGGTTGAACTACATGATCACCTGGGAAACTGAAAAAGAAAAAATAAAACATCCCGATGCCCAGCCTGCAGCAAAAACACCTCCCTAAGAATCATAATCTCTAGGAGTAGGACTCAGGCATCTGTATTTTTTAAAAGCTCTCAAGGAAACTCTATTGAGCAGCCAATGTTGAGAATCACTCATAGAACACAGAAGATGACTCAGTTGGAAAGCTGTTTTTCTGTTTTAAGCCCCCTTTGTTCAGGAATCCGCATATCCCCCGCATGCCTTGTCTTTCCTTCCCCTTCCGGACCAGACCATTTGGCTTTTTACCCAACAACATCTGAGGATGGCAGCTACCATTGGTTGAGGAGGTAGCCACATGCCAATTAAATATTGGCTCCAAGCAGGTTCTTAAACCAATGGGAAGCCTATGCATCACAGGTGGAAAAATTAATATATTAAAGTTTTCTGGGTTTCACAAATACAAAAAAAAAAAAAAAAGCAAATAATTTGCTCTTTTAGAAACAGCAAACACTCCACCTCTTAATCGGCTAACAACATCTCCCCCCTGGGAAATCCTTTAAGAACGGAAAGTTGCACCTACTCTAAGAGTTTCCAGCAGCTGGCAAGCAGGCCTTCCCCCCACCCACACTGGTCACTGGTATTCAAACAGGAGAGCTGTGGAGGGGGTGGCTGACCACGGCTGCCAGACTTTGCACAGGCGACAGTTGCTTGCAAGTCCAAAGGAGCTGATCTGTGGGAAAGGTTCTAAGGTGCTGGAAAAGCTGAATTCCAAAGATGTGAAATGGGGATTAGGCTGTGCCTGTCCCCCTGCCCAGGAGCCTTAGGTTGTATCCACATGCTTCTCCGATACCCCTTCCTCTATGAATGCAGGTTTGCGTGTGCCTATGGCAGGGCCCCCACTGTGTGAACACAAAATGGGTAGAGATGAGCCAAGATATTCATCCCTTCAGCCCCTGAGGCAGCCATACAGGGCCTGGTGTGGATAAGGTCTCTGAGGCTACCTCATTTACCCCAATCCATGTGAATATAATTTTCTGTGTGTGCTATGACATGACAAAGATCAGGAACAATGGCTTGAGGGTAGCTCCAAGTTCTCCAATTCTCCTGTGCTGAAGAACTGTTTGGGGTTGATCTGACACTCACTAGCCTAGCTGGGTGACCTTATTAAGTGGTCAGAACAGCATTGCCCAGAGAGGGTTGAGAAGGGAAAGAAAAATGAACCCAAAAGCGTGCAGGGTCTGAACTTCTTCTGAACCACCAAACCTTACCTAACAAGCTCAAGCTCTCTTTCTCAAGTTCACCCTGTCCTCTGTTCCCAAGGTCTGTTTCTGGACGGAAGTAGCCCCTCCAAGCAAAGCTTACCTTGGCATCCATGATGCTGGTCTCCACCCGGGCCACGCCCTGGTTCTCCCGGAACAGCTGGATCTTGCTGATCTTGCTGAACTCGGACAGCACAGTGGTGAGGTTGGTTTTGAGGTCAATAACATGGCTGATGCCGTGACGGGGTCCCACCAGGAGAGTGGTGGCCGACTGCTTCTCGTCCTGATACCCAAGCATGGCAGGCAGCATTCAGAGAAAGAAGGGTGGAGGAGGTGGGGTGAAGAGGCAGAAGGAGGACATAGAAAACATGCATTGGACTGGTTCTGCTGGGGGGAATCTGGAAATATCTGGGGCTTGGTGCCAGGGGCAGAGGATTAACACTGAGAGGAAGATGGTCGAGGACTCCGCTATTCTCAGCGTAGGGTCCCAGATCATCAGTTTAAATGGACACCTTAGCCTCAGCAGCAGGTTAGCAGGGCAGCAGCAGGCTGGCTCTAGCAAAATCGTGCAGTGGAAGAGGTTTGTTTGGGTTGGAGCACCCCCTCCCCTAAGCCCCAGGGCCTTTCCATTTGTTGCTGCAGGTCATTCAAGGCACCCACCTGGGGCTTTGCCTGGCCAGGTGGCATCCTTTCTCTGTTCTTAACCCTCCTCCCAGCAGTAGCCACTCAAACTTGCACCTTTCACTCCATGCCAAAAGCTAAACTGGCCCAGTAACTCCGCCTAGCAGGGGTCCTCAGACTTTTTAAACAGGGACCCAGTTCACTGTCCCTCAGACCGTTGGAGGGCCAGACTATAGTTTAAAAAAAAATTATGAACAAATTCCTATGCACACTGCACATATCTTATTTTGAAGTGAAAAAACAAAACGGGAACAAATACAATCACACCTCCTCATGTGATTGAGGGTCGTAGTTTGAGGACCCCTGGCCGGTGTTAAAGGTTGATTGGGCCCTTTCTGGGGGCCTCTGTCCCTAAGATATTTGCCCTTAATAGGCACTTCAGCACTCTGAACTGAAAGGAATGGCCACAGGGAATTTCAGCTGTGGCAGGTGGGTGGAAGAAAGATGTGAGGGTGTGTGGGAGCAGAGGGAGGGGACAGTGAGCTTTCAGTGTTCCGCAAATCCCAGTATGTAAATTGTATCTCTAGGCCTGATAGACTAGATTCCTTAAGTGGTCCTGGCAGACTTCTTGGGGCGATCAAGCCTGAGACCTCTCCAGCCTATTCCCAAGCATTAGCATCACCCTGAGGAACCTCCTGCATCTGCCTATATACACTTTGATAAGTGGCTTTCCACCAGTGCGTGGCACTGGCTTGACAGCGCTCCTGGGAACAAGACAAGCACCTGGATCCAATCAGCAGGATGATTTGAATTTCCTTTCACCAGAGTAAAGTAGCCTGGGGCACAGTCCCAGGGGTGGGCCCGGCTCTGCCTGCTCCAGGGTGTTTTTACTGCAGTCTAGGGCTGGGCAAGCCTGGGGAAATGTAAGGACTCAGGAAAGGTGGGTGGAGACTGTGGGAGCAAGTGTAATGGAAATGAAATAGAGCAGGGGCTGACAAATGATGGCTGATGGGCCATATGTAGCCCACCACCTGTTTTTGTATGGCCTGCAAACTAAGAATCATTTTCACATTTTTAAATAGTTGGGGGAAAATGTAAGAAGCAGCACGTCTTGGAACATGTGAAGATTACATGAAATTCAAATTTTTGTGTCCATAAATAGTTACTGTCACACAGCCACACCCATTTGTTTAGGCCTCATCTATGGCTGCTTTCTTGATAGGACAGCAGGGCCAAGTAGTTGCCAGAGATGTGTATGGCCACCTTGCAAAACCTAAAATCTTTACTATCTGGCCTTTTATGGAAAAAGTTTGGAGACCTGTAAAGTAGAGGAAAGGGGAACACAAAAGGGCCACAAAGGGATAGTAAAAACAAATATCTTCTACTTTCTCGTTTTATCAGAGGCAGGGCCAGAGCACCAGGAGAAGGGAAAGGTAGGAGGGGGGAGTGGAATGAAGGTCTTTAGAAATATTTGCCCCTCCTGCCCCCCACCCAAGGACAAGAGCCAACAAAGGGCTCCCTCCCAGCTTCCCCCACCCCGACCCACTGACCAGGCCCACAGTGTTGAACAAAACGCCAGTGAAGGTCGGAAGTTCATTCAGAATTCGAAGATACTGGAGCTTTGCCTGAATTGCAGATCCCTGTGGAAACAACCCGCCCAGAAATATAAGAAGCTTGAAGAGCATAGGAAAAGCAAACCCATGTTCTCAGAGTCTCACCATCCGAAGACAGGCACTGGTCTGCAAGCCACACCGTGGGAGTGTGAGGGAGACCCTCTGTAAAACTGCAGGGAGCTTTCAGTTTGCACAGCTCTTACCTCTAGAATCCTTTCTCCTTCTGATCCTCATTCCTATTCTCCTCAAGTATCCAGCTGACTCATTTTGTCCTTCAGTTAACTTGAACACTGGCCCCAAGTGTGACACCCTACCTAATCTATACCTCCCTGCGGAGATCCTTTACACCCTCACAGTCACCTAGACACTGGCCATGTCCAGCCAGGGGTCCCACCCTACCCCTTAATCCTGAGACCCCAAAGTCCCAAACCTGCTCTTTATCTGGCATTCCTGGGGAATTGAGGCGGAAACCTGTAACTCACACTGGATACCTCCTTCTTCCTCTGATCTGAGGGCCACCAGTCACCAAATCATCTTTATTCTACTCCCAACACCTTCTCCAACCTATCCATCCCTATAATCTAGTTCCATAGTCATTGCCTTGACATTCCTGCCTGTGTCAAGATGACAGACAGGTTACCTTTAGGACGGATATTTCTTTCCCCTTCTCCCTCAAGTGCCTCCACACAGTTAGAGGAATCACCCTCCCTAACACATAAGTTTGTTTGTTTATATACTTATTTATTTATTTAGTGAGACAGGGTCTTCTTCTGTTGCCTGGGCTAGAGTGCAGTGACATCATGATAGCTCACTGTAACCTATAACTCCTGGGCTCAAAGGTTCCTCCCGCCTCAGCTTCTGGAGTAGCTGGGACTATACGTGCGTGCCCCCACGCCCAGGTTATTTTTCTTTCTCTTTTTCTTTTTTTTGAGACAGAGTCTCATTCTGTTACCCTTGGTAGAGTGTGGTGGCATCATAGCTCAAAGCAACCTCAAACTCCTGGGCTCAAGCAATCAGTCCTCTTGCCTCAGCCTCCCAAGCAGCTGGGACTACAGGCGCCCACCACAATCCCCAGCTATTTTTAGAGATGGGGTCTTGCTCTTGTTCAGGCTGGTCTTGAATGTGTGAGTTCAGGAAGTCCACCCACCTTGGCCTCCCAGAGTGCTAGGTGTGAGCCATTGCGCCCAGCCCAATATTTTTTTCTTTTATTTCTTAGTTTTTGTTTGTAGAGGTGGGGTCTTAGGGGCTCTCACTATGTTGCTCAGGCTGGTTTTGAATTGGCCTCAAATGATCCTGTCATCTTGGCCTCCGAAAATGCTGGGATTAGAGGCATGAGCCACAGCACCCCATCAGCTTCCTACTTAAACCTTTCAGTGGCTCCCGGTTGCCTACAGGATAAAGTACAACCCCTTTCCTTGGTACAAGAGGCTCTCCACGGACTGGCTCCTGTCCACCTGCTCCTACCCCCGCCCCTTGTTTATTTCTTGCATTCTCTATACTTGCTTAGACTGAACTACTTGCATTTCTTCCCTTGCACCAGGGTCTCTGCCATCTCTGGGCTTTTGGATCCTAGGTGGATCTGTTTGCCTGGAAAAGTCTTCCTCTTAACTACACACACAGGCGGGAGAAAAACTCCAGCCTGTCTGTCCTTTGAGACCCAGCTCTGGCATCAAAAGCACCAATTCCTGGCTTCTTCCACCTCACTTGAGTGGGGCTTGGTATTCCGTCTCCGTGCTTTCAGAGCGCCCACGCCTGTCGCACCGTGTTGGGAGTGACTATTATGTTTCCTTCCCCACTAGACTGTCCCTGACTTAAGGCCCAATCCAGGCCCTCTTCATTTTTGTATTTCCAACCTGAGCACTGAGGTGCCTCCGAAAATGTTAGCTGAGGAGATGGTGGTGAGCACTGGTGCTCTCAGCTGAGAAGAAAACAATCTGATTAAATATGCACAGCAAGGTGGGCATGGCTTAACTCTCCAGGGAATGTGCGTCTTAAAAGAGAAGCTAGTTGGTAATGCCAGGAATCTGGAATGGGTGGAATATCTGGGGGCGACTGCGTCCTGTGTCTACATCTGCATGCTGATTCTCTGCTTCTCACCACCCTCCTGCTGCTTGGGCAGGAAGCACAAGCAGACTGAGCCTTACAAGCCTAAGAAGGGCCCCGCAGGGATCCGGGAAGCAGGGAGTAGGAGGCCCTCAGAGCACTAGATGCTAAAGCAGTGACCTGAGCCTTTGACACTGCCCACTGACCCATTCTCCAGGTCAGGCCTTGTCCCTTAATAACCCTCCTCCCCACTCCTGAGCTGGGTTTTTAATCTCCCAAAATTCCATATCCTGGGGCTGATAAATTAGAAAGCTGTTGAGAGACAGAGCAGTCATTTCCATGGAAAACACATGCCTCCCCAGGGTCCAGTGCTTTCTATAGGACAAGTGCTCAGTGAGCACTCATTGGGGAAAGGACCTGTGAACTATCTCCTCCTGAACCTTGGCCCTTTGTGTTGTAGGCCCTGAGCTCTCTTAGTGACATGCCACTGAGCTGTCTCTGAGGGAGGCTCAGGCCTGGGGAAACCTCTCCATACCTGCTCCCTGGCCAACCTGGATGTGCACTGAGTCAAAAAGAGTGTTGAGAATCCCCAGAGGACCAGACCCTGCTGGTAAACCCCTCAGGATCTCCCTGTGGCCAGTGGTGCCTAAGCACGGCGTGCCCAGTGGCCTATACTTTGGGTACCTTGGTGCCACAGGAAGGATGTGTTTGGTGAGCCTTCAGTTGCTGAGAGAGAGATTTCCGGAGGTTCTTCTCTTTGATGCCCTGCAGGAGGGAGGGGGGAAGAAAGGGTTCCAGGCCCCACTCCTTCCTAAATGTAGAAGAAAAGTAAGAGATTAGTGAGAGACACACAGTGGGACAGAGGAAGAGGGTAAGACACAAATTGAAAGTGTGAAGTAGAGGTGGAGGACTAGAGACTGGGAGGAAGAAAACAAGGGATGGGGACCAGAGAGTAACACTGGTCGCCTTTCCCCAGTAGACCTTGTAGCTCTAGGGCCTCATGGTCTAGGTGTGAGGAACTCCAACTCTCACTCCCATCCCATGCCCTACATTTCTGAAAGCATAGCTCAGCTCAACCAGTGGACTATTTCCCTATTTGCCCCCATCCCAAAGGGCCCCAGCACAACTCACTCCACATTCTTGAGTGAGATCTTCTGACTAGGTCGAGTGGCCGAGACAGTGATATAGATGTGGAGGGCAGCAAGTCCCAAAAGCATCTCTGGCTTGGGGTCCATTCCAAAGCGTTCTCGGATAACATCGTTCCGACTCTGCAAGACAGGGCAGTCCAAACCCATCAGTTAAAGCAGATGTTCCCTCCTCATCCCCTGATCTACTCCTGTACATCCAAGTAAAGAATCATGATGTCAGGAAGGCGTGCTAGATCAAGGGAAAGAGGAAGGTGCTACCCTTTGGGAAGTGATGACTGAGGAGCCTTGGGTCTCAGAGACACTATTTATTCACTTTATTCAGCGGATACTGGACAGCCTTCTCTGTGACAGGTGCACACAATGACAAGGCAAAAATGGGCAGAAAGTTTAATTCATCACAGAAGCAAACACATGGGACCAATCTCTTTCTTTCTTTCTTTTTTTTTTTTTTTTTTGTAGAGACAAAGTCTCACTCTATCACCCTCAGTAGAGTGCTGGGGCGTCACACAGCTCACAGCAATCTCCAACTCCTGGGCTTAGGCGATTCTCTTGCCTCAGCCTCCCAAGTAGCTGGGACTACAGATGCCTGCCACAACGCGCAGCTATTTTTCTTTCTTTTTTTTTTTTTTTTTGCAGTTTTTGGCTGGGGCTGGGTTTGAACCTGCCACCTCCGGCATATGGGGCCAGCATCCTACTCCTTTGAGCCACAGGTGCTGCCCCCAGCTACTTTTTTTTTTGTTGTTGCAGTTTGGCTGGGACTGGGTTTGAACCTGCCACCCTCGGTATATGGGGCTGGCACCCTGCCCACTGAGCCACAGGTGCCGCTCAGGACCAATCTCTTTCTTTCCTTCTCTTAAGAAAGATGCTCCTACTTATTCTGGGGGGCCTATATTCACCCCCGAGACATATGAACTTCCCCTACTACTTTAGCTGGGCACAAGGGAAGAAAGACATTGAGAGGGACTCTCCATAGGGCTCTGGCCCAGAAATCCAGGGCAAGAAATGGATTACAGGAATAAGGCTGACATTTTGTTTGTTGGTGTCTGAAGGACAAAAACACTGATGAGTCAAGTCATCCCTGTGGTATGCCTGAGGAGGTCCCCTGGAACTGCTGTCCAAGGATATGACAACCCGTAAGCCCTGAGGGTCACAGCCCCAGCCATCAATGTATCAGCCTTGGGGCTGGGTGCAATGTATAGTCCTAGCACTCTGGGAGGCTGAGGCAGGTGGATTGCTTCAGCTTTGGAGACTGAGACCAGCCTGAGCAAGAGCAAGACCCTGTCTCAACTAACCCCCCTGCAAAAAAGCCCAAGTAGCTGGGTGTCATAAAGGGTGTCTCCCACTACTAGGGAGGCTGAGGAAAGAGGATTGCTTCAGCCCAAGAATTTGAGGTTGCTGTGAGCTATGATGTCCCAGCACTCTACCCAGGGCAACAGAGTGAGACTGTTCCAAAAGAAAAAAAAAAAGAAAAAAAAAGAGCGAATCAGCCTTGGTTAGACCAGTTGTCCATTTTGTTGAGGTGGAACCAGGACAGGCTAAGGGACTAGGGATCCACAGCAGTATCAGCATAGCTTAGGAGAGAGTGGAAAAGAAATATTTCATCACTGATCATCTATGTAGAAAATCCAATGGAATATACAAAAAAACTATGAGAACTACAGTTGTCCCCCATTCCCTAGGGGATTAGTTCCAGGACACTTGTAGATACCAAAATTCATGGATGCTCAAGTTCTTTACATAAATGGCATAGTGTTTGCACATAACCTATGAAAATCCTCCCGTATACTTTAAATCACTTCTAGATAACTTATAATACCTAATACAATTTATCTTATTAATTATTATTATTTTTTGAGACAGAGTCTCACTATGTCACCATCTGTGGAGTGATGTACCCTCACAGCTCACAGCAACCTCAGACTCTTGGGCTTAAGCGATTCTCTTGCCTCATCCTCCCAAGTAGCTAGGACTATAGGTGCTTGCCACAACGCCCAGCTATTTTTTGTTGCAGTTGTCATTGTTTAGCTGGCCTGGACCAGGTTCAAACCTGCCAGCCCCAGTGTATATGGCCGGTGCCGTAACCACTATGCTGGGAACACAGAGCCAATGCCTGATACAATTTAGATGCTATGTACATAGTTGTTATACTGTATTTTTTATTTTGTATCCAAATATTTTCAAAAGCTAAAAATATAGAACCTTTGAATATAGAAGGCCAAATGTAGTATGAGTTTAGCAAGGTTTCAAAATATAAGATCACTACATAAAACCCCATTGTATTTCTATATGCTAGCAATAAATAATTAGAAATGGAAATTAAAGATAAAATCATTTGCAATAGCATCAAAAATATGAAATAATTAGGGATAAATCTGACAAAATATGTGAGATGGCAGTGCCCATAGCTTGGTGAGTAGGGTGCCAGCCACATACATCGAGGCTGGCGGGTTCGAACCTGGCCCCGACCAGCTAAACACCAATGGCAAATGCAACAACAACAAAAAAAATAGCTGGGCGTTATGGAGGGCGCCTGTAGTCCTAGCTACTTGGGAGGCTGAGGCAAGAGATTCGCTTAAGTCCAAGAGTTAGAGGTTGCTGTGAGCTGTGACATCACAGCGCTCTACTGAGGGTGACATAGTGAGACTTTGTCTCAAAAAAAAAAAAAAATATGTGGGAGATCTATACATTGAAAAGTATGAAACACATTGAGAAAAATTAAGGAAGACCTAAATAGATATAGAAAAACAATGTTCATAGGTTGGCAGACTCAGTATATATATTTTGGTAGACTCAATATTGTTAAGATCTCAGTTCTTCCCAAATTGATCTAAAGGGTCAACATAATTACAATCCAAATCACAGTAGGTTTTTGGTGGAAATTGTCAAGCTGGTTCTCAAATTCTATGAAATGCAAAGGACCTAGAATAGCCAAAACGATTTTGAAAAAGAGCAAAGTAGGAGAACAAATACAAAACGGTTTCAAGACTTACTACAAAGCTTTAGTAAATAAAAGAAATGTGTTATTGGCATAAGGATAGACAAGTAGATCAATGGATCAGAATAGAGAGTTCAAAAATAGATCACACATATACAGACGACTGATTTTTGGCAAAGGTGCAAAGGCAATTCCAAGGAGAAAGGATAATCTTTTCAACAAATGGTGCTGGAACAATTGGATATCTATATGCAAAGAAACCTCCCACAAAACTTTGATGGGTATGTTGCACCACATGCAAAAGTTAATTCAAAATGGATTATACGCCCACTTAAATGTAAAACCTTAAATGATAAAACTTCTAGGAAAAAAATAGAAAATATTTGTGACCTTAGGTTAGGTAAAGATTTTTTAGACGAGACACCAAAAGCATTGTCCGTAAAAGGACAAACTAACAAATTGGATTTCATCAAAATTCAAACATTTGCTCTGTGCAAAATACTGTTTAGAAACTAAAATGGTGGGGAGGTGCTTGTGGCTCAGCGGGTAGGGCGCCAGCCCCATATACTGAGGGTGGTGGGTTCAAACCCACCCCCGACAAAAACAGCAACAACAAAAAAAAAAAAAAAAAACAATTAAAAAAAAAAAAAAAAAAAAAAAAAAATTTAAAAAAAAAAAAAAAAAAAAAGAAACTAAAATGGCAAGCCACAGACTGAGAGAAAAATAATTGCAAATAACATATCCAACAAACAAATTGTTCCCAGAATACATAAAGAACTCTCAAAACTCAACAATAAGAAAACCAATAACCCAATAGAAAAGCAGTCAGAAGATCCGAACGGACACTTCACCAAAGAAAAAGCATGACTTCAAACAAACACAGGAAAAGAGGCTCAACATCATTAGTCACTAGAGAATGCAAAGGAAAACCACAATGAGATGCTACTACTCATTATTAGAATGACTAATATAAGAGAAATACTGAGAATTCTAAGTGTTGATAAAGGATATGGAGAAACCATATGGCTGGTCAGAACGAAGATGCTAAAACCACTGTAGAAAACAGAATTGGAGTTTCTTTTTAAAAATTAAAGATCTGTATAATCAAACCATTCCTGTCCTAGGTATTTACTCAAGAGTTAAGAAAGCAAGCCAGTTGTGGTGGCTCACACCTGTAATCCTAGCACACTGTGTTGAGACAAAACTTACCATACTGTGAACTTTAAACATGTACAGTTGTGTGTCAATTAGACCTTCAAGAAAACTTTTAAATATAAAAAAGAAGGAATACAGCTGAAGTCCATATCATTATAAAGGGGAAGGACAGATAGGGTGGGCATTTTAGAATAAGACCTTTAGGTCTTATCCCCAAATTCTAAAATATTATCACCAAGGCAATCTGCAAAAAACTTAAATGAAAAAAATTCAGTGCAAACAAAATGAGAACTAAACTTATAAAATTCATAGAACAGTCATAACATGTTATCCCCTAGAGGGTAGGTAAAGGAATTTGAGGCAGTTTGAGAGATATTCCTGTTGGGCACAGTGGCTCATGCCTCTAATCCTAGCAATTTGGAAGGCTAAGGTGGGAGGGTCACTTAAGTTCAGAAGTTCAAGACTAGCCTGGCCAACAAAGTGAGAACCCATCTCTACAAAAAATTTAAAAAATTAACTAGGTGTGGTAGGTGCCTGTAGTCTCAGCTACTTGGGAGGCTGAGGCAGGAGAATCACAAGAGTCCAGGAGTTTGAGGCTGTACTAAGCTATTGTGCCACTGCACTCCAGTGACAGAATGAGATCTTATCTCAAAAAAGAAAAGAAAAGAGAAATGTTCCCAACATTTTAGATTGTCAGAAGGGCCAGAAAGGTCAGCCACATTGCGCCATAGTACCTCCCCAGGTGTCACCATCAGAGACAGATGAGGTATGAGGGTTTATTTCTCTTATCAAGTGCTATGTATGTCCTAAAACTCAACATCTCCCAAAATGCACTCATTTCCCTCCAAACCCCTACCACTGCCTGTATTCCCTAATTTGTAGAGTGATACAACCCCTGCCAGACACTTGCTAAGTCAAAGCCATCAAATCTGCCTTTTAAATCGCTCTTGCAGGCTGGGTGCGGTGGCTCACACCTATAATCCCAGCACTGAGACCAATCTGAGCAAGAGCAAGACTCTGTCTTACTAAATACAGGATGTCTATAAAATTCATGTGCATTTACAAAGTTATAACTATTTTAAATCGCACATCAACTTTATGAACACCCTGTACAGAAAAAGACCAGTCAGACATGGTGGCGCATGCCTGTAGTCCCAGCTAACTCAGGTGGCTAAGGTAAGAGGATTGCTCAAGCCCAGGAGGTTGAGGTTGCAGTGAGCTGTGATGCCATAGCACTCTACCCAGGGCGATAGATTCATATTCTGTCTCAAAAAATAAATGAATAAAAATTTAAAAATTAAAAAAAATTGTACCCTTAAAAAAATAAATCTCTCTTGAAACCTAACACACTCATGCATCGTGATCCTGGTTCTGGCCAGCTAGTGTACTTCCTCAGCTTGAGTGCTCTTTTGAAATCATTCATCTCACCAGGACTTTCATCATTTCTGTTCTCCTATCTCCCAGCAGAATTCCTTTCCCCTGGTGGCACATTTGAATCACTTGAGGAATTTAAAAAATACCAATGTTTGGACCCCACTCCCATAGATTTTAATGTAATTGGTCTCGGGTGGGGCAGATAACTTTTTTCTGAAGCGTCCTAGATGATTTTTCTTTTTTTTTTTTTTGAGACAGAGTCCCACTGTGTTGCCCTCGGTAGAGTGCTATGGCGTCTCAGCTCACAGCAACCTCAAACTCTTGGGCTTAAGCGATTCTCTTGCCTCAGCCTCTCAAGTAGCTGGGACTACAGGCGCCCGTCACAACACCCGGCTATTTTTTGTTGCAGTTGTCATTGTTGTTTTAGCTGGCCCGTGCTGGGTTCAAACCTGCCCACTTCCATGTATGTGGCTGGAGCCATAACCACTGTCCTTCGGGTGCCCAGCCTTCCTAGATGATTTTAATGTACAGCTAGGGTTAATAATCATTGCCCTAAAGTAGTGGTTCAGCCAGTGCTTTGTGGGTCATGCTTATAATCCTAGCACTTGGGAGGCCAAAGTGGGTGGACTGCTTGAGCTCAGGAGTTTGAGGCCAGCCTAAGCAAGAGGGAGACCCCATCTCTACTAAAAATAGAAAAACTAGCAAGATGCTGTGGTGGGCGCCTGTAGTCCCAGCTACTTGTGAGGCTGAGGCAAGAGGATTGCTTCAGTCCAAGAGTTTGAGGTGGGTGTGAGCTATTATGTTACAGCTCTCTCCGGAGGGAGACAACGTGAGACGAAGGACGGCCGGACGGAAGGAAGCAC
>CAUYPK010144754.1:0-39938 GCA_963574355.1 Loris lydekkerianus
ACTGCCTCTACCTAGATACAGCCAATGTGGTACCATGCCACTGGCCCGACCCTGTCACTCACCTCTTCCCCCGCCTTCTTTCCCTGCCCCTTCTCCACAATAAAAAAATAAAAAAATAAATAAAAATAAATAAAAAATAAAATAAAAAAAATAAAAAAAAAAAAAAAAAAGAGAAAATTAGACTTGCTCATAGCAGCGTATGCCTCTGGAGGATGTAAAACCCTAGGGATTCAAGATGGGGCTTCTTAAGAAATGATGTTTAAACTAATATAAGAAGACAGAGAAGGAGTTGGCTAGTTCAAGGACTTTTGTGGAGGATGAATTTTACTCAAGTTCTTCCAGAAAATTGAAGAGGAGGGAGAACTTCCTAACTTATTTAATGAGGTCAGCATTATTCTGATACCCAAACCAAAGAATAATATTACAAGAAAGACAATTACAGACCAACATTTCTCATAAACACAGATGTACGATGTATTGGAAATTTTTCTCATAAACATAGATGTAAGATGTATGAGAAATTTTTAAGAAAATCAATTATAAAAATGTATAAAGATAACAAATTATGACTGAGTTTTACCTCAGTAATATAAGTTTGGTTTAACATTCAAAAATCAATCAGTCTAATTCAGCATGTTAGTACACAAAACAAGAAAAAGAAGAAATGATCCTATTAACAGATTCATAAAAAGTATTTGAGAAAATCCAACATGCATTCCTGACAAAAACTCTCAGCAAAATAAAAAAGAGATTTCTCAACCTGGAAAGAGTGTCCAAATAAAATCTACAGATAATATCACTCTTGATGATGAAAGACTAATGGTGTCCCCCCCCCCCCCCAAATCAGGAACTAGAGAGGAACGTTCACTCTCACCACTTCCATTCAACATCAAGCTAGAGGTTTTAGTTAGTGTTATAGGTTAAAAATAAATAAAAGGGATGCAGATTTAGAAAAAAAAAGCACAACTGTCTTTATTTATAGACTATATATAATCTTGAAGAACATCTTAAAAATTAAAGAAAACTGAAACAGCTGGAGGAATGTACTGCCTTTATGGGTTAGAAGAGTCACTATTGTGATTATTCAATACACAAAAATAACTCTCAAAGCTCAGCTATAAGAAGAAAATCAATATGTTTAAAATGATACAGTCCCTTTGGAAAACAGTTTGTTAGTTCCTTAAAAAGTTAAAATATTTTTGCCATGGAATCCAGCCATGGTACTCCCAGGTAAGTGCAGCATATGTTCATATTGAGACTTATAAATGGATGTTCATAACTGTTTTATTTGTGATAGCCAAACAATCCAAATATGCATGCTATAAAATACTAGCCAATAATAAAAAGAAATATACTATTGGTACATGCAACAACATAGATGAATTCTGAAATGTCCAGGATTGGTATACAGCCAGAAAAAAAAAATGCATATTGTATTATTCTAATTATAAAAATTCCAGGAAATAAAACTTAATCTATAATGACAGCAAACAGATAAGTGGTTGCTTAAGGATGGCAGGGCTTTAGAGGTGGATTAATTCTGGTTCTCTGAGGGCCTTAGTGTGGCCCACACAGCTTTCAGCATTTAAAGTTGCTTACCCTTGCCTCCAACCTTGAATTTGAGTAGTACCAAGTAGATCAGTGAGGAACATTTGTGATTAAGATTCATTATTCTTGGGCGGCGCCTGTGGCTGAAAGGGGTAGGGTGCCAGCCCCATATCCTGGAAGTGGTGGATTCAAACCCAGCCCTGGCCCAGAGCTACAAAAACTGCAAAAAAAAAAAAAAAAAAAAAGATTCATTATTCTCTTGTCTAAATGTGTGTCATGGAATAACAATCTGTATCTGTGACCACTTTAGTTTGGATGCCTTGGGGAAATGTTTCTACGGAATATCCTATTTATGTCTCATTTGCTGATCCTGGGGAGGCTTACTTAGGTGAGAGTCACAGAACTAAGCGGAACCAAACACAATGGCAGGAGTAACAAGGATCCAGTGGCTCCTGGATGCCTGGTGCATGCTGTCAGGGCTCCTGCTTCCTAATGGGAAAGCACAAACAAGATGCATCTTTTTTCCCGGCTATCACAGTGGTTCTGAGTCCTTGGCAAAATTGAAAATGCCACCTGAGGGAGAACAGCAGGCAGAACCACATTTGTGCAAAAGCACATGAGGTCATCCTGTTCCAAATGGCAGGATGGCCTGGGCTTCAGCTCTGGGTGAGAAGAGGAAATTAGTTTAAATATGCTCCGAGCACATGTTGAGTACTATGCATCCCATCAGGTGATGTGAATAGAGATTAGAGAGAGAAATTCAATAAAGTTACTGCTTTTAAGGAATCCATTGTCCAGTGAGAAAATGACAAATAAACACATAAGGGAAAAATACTATGTAGTGGACATCCATATTTTTACATGAGAATAAAATAATATATTTTAATATATAGAATGTTATATTAATATTAAATGTTTAAAATGTAATATTAAGTATCATATGAATGGGATGTTTATCATAATGTCTAACATTTGTATGCTTATTTCATTATGTGTTTAATTCTCCACTATCACTCACCTTTAATATAATATTAAAATGCTATGTATTATACATATATATGGAGAAACACAACACAGAGCAACCAACTTTGTTTGGGATGGGTATAAAAAAATTCAAAAGAGAAGAAGTATTTTCGCAATGTCCTAAAGAATGAATAGAATTTCACATGGCAAATAAGGGGAAATAAAATTTCAGGCAGAAAAGGCAACATTAGTTGGCCTATAAATATGAAAAATAGAGGCTATATTAAAAAACTGTGAAAAGTTTCATAGTCGGAGAAAATGAGATGCACGTTTGGTGGAAGGTGAGTGAGATGAGAGAACTGTGAACAGGTTGTCTCATGGATGGCCTTGAATCTCAAGTCACCAAGTTTCGTTTAGTATTATGGAATGCTGATGTCCATAAGATGTTCTGTGAAATATAAAAGAGTCTGTAGACAAATACAGAATTTATGTATATATCATTTGGTCCACCTTTCCATGGAGATTTACGATGTATAAAAAGTATGGTAGTAAAAGGAAAAGTAGGCTTGGCGCTTGTAGCTCAAGAGGCAGGGTGTCAGACACATACACCGGAGCTGGTGGGTTGGAATCCAGCCCAGGCCCTCCAAACAACAAAACAACTAGAACCAAAAACTAGCCAGGTGTTGTGGTGGGTGCCTGTAATCCCAGCTACTTGGGAGGCTGAGACAAGAGAATCACTTAAGCCCAAGAGTTTGAGGTTGCTGTGAGCTGTGACACCATGACACTCTACCCAGGCTACAGCTTGAGATTCTGTCTCCAAAAAAAAAAAAAAAAAGAAAGAAAGAAAAAGTAAACTCTTTATTTTTATTAAGTCATATATACATAGATAATGAATCCATTTATGCCTTTGTGGGATTCAATGTGTTGATTATTTGTACAAATTGGAGTGCTTACATCCTACTAATTAACATAGCTTTCATCCCATTTACTTAATCAAAGTGTTAAGACATTTGTGTTCTATACTTGATAGATTTGACTTGAATCCTTGTAATATGCTCCATAGGTGTGGTCCCACCATTAACCCTCCGTCTATCAAACCACCCTCCTTCCTTTCCATCTCCCTCCTCTTCCCTCCTTCATCCTGGGCTATACAAAAAAGTAAACCTTTAACCTCATTTCACAAACACTTAACACAAATATCTTCTCTTCCTACCTCCCTTCATTGGATATAAATTGATACCTCTGAGTCTATATTTCAGAAAACGTGCCCAAGGCACTGATAGGTTCTGACATATGATACAGAAAGGTGGATGTGTGAAGGAGGAACAGTAAAAGGTTGGGTGATCTTTTAGAGAAGAGATGAAGGTTGGAGGTAATAAAACAGATGGGGATAAGTAGATAAATTTTGAGAGCTCTTTAGAAAGATATGTGTTAGGAGTGAAGGTGTGGGGCTAAAAGAGAATGAAGAGTCAATCCTATGAGTCTGCTTAGATTCATCTAAAAACACCAAGAATATGAAAACTCAAGATGATTCTTGGCCATTTCCAAAACTACTTTCTGCCCATCTTATGCACTATTAAGAAGTCCCAGGAAGAGGAATATCCAGAGTCCCTGGATAACCAGGGTTCTAAAGACAAAGTTGCATCAACCAATCGGGCTTATAGATTCCAGGATAAATGGCTGTGCGCTGTTAAGATGCCTAGATAGCTATCCAAGGTGCTGAATCGATTGGTCTCGTTAACCTGAAACTGCTTCTGAGTGTGTCAAGCTCAGCTCTCTGTCAGAGTAGCAGCCTTGTCCCCACCAACATCCCAAGATGTCATTTGACTAGCATGTTTGGCTGCCCTCCCTTGCCAGGACTAGCTGACTCTGACTTTTGATCAAGATAACAGCCTGATTTCTCATCTGGACTCCTGGCAGCTCAGCTGCAAGCTGCACGCTTTTTGTGTCCACAGAGGTTAAAATCATTCTGACAGGGAGGTAAATATTTCCTCCAGGAGTAAAATTGACCAGCCAAGGGAGCAGATAATTTATTATTGTGGGTTTTGGCAAGCTGTAAGATTTAATTCTCAGAGTTTCATCTCAGCACACCAGGTTTCAGGACTCTGAAGTTTCCCTTTTTCAGGAAGCTTCTATTTGCCACTGACCTATATATTAAGCTCATCCATCTAAGAGACACATTCTATGTTCTGAAGGAGTCAAAATATGGTGGAAAAAACAGACACACATTGTAAGTATAATTAATATAAAGCGACCTATGTTTAGTGTTAAATAAATGAACTGCAGTAGGGACCCAGAACAGAGGGGATTAGCATGGGCTGGGATCGTTAGGGGAAGCTTCATGAAGGGGGTAGAGAAGGACCAGAATGTACAGGTGGAATTCAGATAGCCTGAGAAGAAGAGGATGTGCCTTACTGGGAGTGGAAATGCATTTGGGAGATGGTAAACACCTGGTTCAGCCTACAGTTCTCTTTCCTTTCTGTGCCTGGTCTAGTCCAGTTCATCCTTCCACCTGCATTCACATATAACACCATCACACCTGCACGCTCCACCATAGGGATTATATTTTTTATCTCAGATGCAAGGAAGAAATATATCCTTTTCAAATATGTTGACATTTGGAAGAAGATAATTTGATAGCCAAATACTTTTGACATTTTCTAGAGATGTGTCCTTTAAAGCGTAAGGTGCCTCTTACAACTTCTGGTTTCCAAATAACAGCACTGGCAAATTTAGCTCTTAGATGGTTTATGAAGAGTTTATAAAATATAGTTCTCAATGTGAAACAAACCCCTCATGGTGGAAACAAGAAAAATTTTAAAATAAACACAAATGCAGGCGGAGAGGAGAAAGAGTCTGGAAGTGTGAGATTTGATGGGAGAAACTGGAGATTTCGTAGAGAAATTATTTTTAAGCGAGTGCTCAGACATTGTCTCCTAAGAACACTCTTTTAAAACTAAGTTCTATCGAAACTCCGACAAGGCACAATTTCAAACAGCATTCCGATGGAGGTTATTTTGCACAATGTATGTTCAGGACATGTATTTCCAATGGTTCTGAGATATTCAGACTTTTATGTGAGAGAAACAGGCAAGAAAGCACCAAGAAACTTGATGAGATCAGGCAGAAAAACTTTCTTCTTTGGAGTTTGCCTGTGGAGCTGAAGCAGACAGAATGGTCAATAGCTCCCTTTACTCTGCAAGAGGTACTGCACAGGTGAGATAGCGCCGTCCTAGTCTCCATCAGCATTTAAGTACTGGAAAGATTAACGAAGGTAATAAATTTGAACAGTGTATAGAAATCAGTTGATAAATGACTATTATTTCATCAGCTACTTAAGTTGTGATGGCCAAATATACCATAGACCTTTCAAACAGCAAACACTTAGAAATGCTACTTACTCATTTCTAAGCCAAAGTGTAAAGTCAGGTGTGAATACAGATCACAAATTTTCACCAGGGTTCGTGAGTACGGCCAGCTAAGCTCCTCATCCCCATCCTTTCAAGGGAACCCTAAATAATAGCCAGCTTTCTGGCTAGTATGGAGGGTGTTCTGAATCACAAAACTCTCGACTCCTTACTGGCTGGATTCCTCTGGATAACAACACGTCTACTCACCTCTTTTTTTTGTGTCTTTTGACTCTCAGTAGTCATTTAATTAGGGACACATACCCACACTTCACAGGCCCCCTTCCTTCTCTAACCTTCTGGGTTTCATCAGTTAAATTTGTCAATTTATAGAGAAGTCCCATTTCTATTCATTTCCCTTGGCACCCCAAATAATGTTGATGACTGTGCCTTTTGCAGAAGGTCTCTTGGGGATTTTCTCCCATTGTGAACATGTACTCCTAGGTCATCAGCTTCAGAACTGCAGGGATTAAAAGTGATTGTCTGGAAAAGCTTCAATGATGAATAGTTAAAAGATTTGCTTTGGTGTTTACATTGTCCGAAAAATCTACTCACGTGGAATTGGTTATTTGCTAACCTTGCCAAATCCATAAAGTGCTATTTACTGCACTCAGAAGAAAATAAAGGGACATTTATTCAGGATTCTTAGCATCCCTGGACAAGTAGGTCTCATGCAGTTCTAGGTATCAATCATGTCTCTGTTTATTTTCTGCCTTTTTATAATAAAAGCTCCTTGCTGAAATGAGTTAAGAGACAGCTGGTACCAAACATAGCACATTTTGAGTATTTTATGTTCTATTTGAAGACACTGAGGTGCAGAGAGGTAAAGGGCAGCTGGTGGGTGACTTCCTCAGAGCAAGTATTTAGTAAATATCTGTGTAGATTAAACATCCTGGATTTGTCACTCACTCAACTTTGAATGTCATACAAAGTAGAGATGTATTTTTAAATATATGTACCAAACTTTAATTTTCATTTCACACTCAAAACTTCTGTACAAAAAGAGGCAAAGCAGGCAAAAAAAGAAATTACAATGACTTCAGCAAACAACATATAACAACTTTAAAATAGCTTCAGGTATGCAACAGGCTTTGTAGATGTAGTGAGAAAATTGCGTTCCATGATTTTGGACTCTTTTTTTCATATTAATATGAGGGTGAAAATGATTAGGTTACATAGTTTGCTTTTGTTGGGTTAAGGTCTGAGTTGTAGGTGTGTCTGTTCTTCCCCTGGGAAGGGTATAATATACCTGTGAATTATACCTGTTGGGTGGAAATTTACTTACCTCATTCCCCCTCCCCCCACTTGTTTCATTGAGTTTTTTCTTTTATGTGAATATGTAAGTGTTAATCTACTAGTTCTAATTTAGTACTGAGCACAAATGGTGTTTTGTTCTTCCATTCTTGTGAATGGATTAATAAATTGTGGTATACATATAGCATGCAATGTTATTCAGCCATAAAAGATGGGGATTGCCTATCTTTTTTAACAACTTCATTTTGGAGTCTTTAAGATAAAAATTCCAATGTTTATTATTAACATTTAAAAAAATTGATGGCTGTCCAGGATATGAGATTGAATGAGAAGTTCCTGAATTCTATTGCACAATTACATCCCAAGATTGAGGAGGCATTTCTTTTGGAAAAGTAGGAAATTATTTTTCCTTAAATCTGATGATGCATCCAAAACCTCAGGTTACCATTAATAATTGGATATAATGGTGATGACTAGGAGAAAATGTTGATGAAGAATGATATTAACTAATGGTTAAAAGATAATATGCAAACCTTTCTTTCCAGTTGTTAACACTCCAATGTTAAAGGGTTGGCACAACTTAAAATATCCATCTCTACTTGTTTTTGACTACTAGTTCCTAGCAGTGCATGAAAGGTTTCTGAGAATAGAGTTACAGTGCCAAAGTAGTAGCAAAGTATCTGAGAAACATAATTTCACTTTGTTGCTTGCCCCCAAATAAATATCTGAGTCATGGAAAACACTGTTTATTTAAAAACTATGAGACCTCAAATATGAAATATAGTTAACACTGACATGGACACTGTCGCTAGCACTTTCCCCTAAACCACCCATAAGTCTTGGACACATGGTGCATGCAGCACAAGAAAAAACAACCCGTGATTGTTTAAGGACTCCTGGTGCCTGGTGGACAATGTGTTAAAAGAATTTGTCTCCCACCATAGTTCTGGAGTAGACCCAAGGTCCATCACCTGCTAGTGATCATAGACATTCAGTTAACTTGTCCTCTCAATAATCAGAGGCAACAATTTCAACCTTGGGGTTTTCAGAATCCATGTACTGCTACGTCTTGGCCTTGAGACAAGGTGGCCTGATGACACTGAGGTAGGCCAGCGGGCCCTCCTGGATGTTTGGTCCTATTGGATAGAATGTCTAATTTAAAATTATAAATGTGCTTAACTATTTACTCTGAGATAATATTAATATAATCTGACCGATTATCCCGAACATTTTCTCATTTAGTCAGCTGAGAGGCAGCTACGGTACAGACACAAGACTTGAGCCTTAAAAGCCCTGTGCTGGTTGACAAGCCCTTCCTCTCTTCAAGCCTTAATGTGCTCACTGCTAAGGAGGGAAATGAAACCAGTAACGACAAACATCGTGTGCTTCTCTATTTCTTGTCTTGACAATCATTGTTCAAGCAAAACATGTTGCTGCCAAGTACACATAGACCATTTCTTAAGCTGAGTATTTGATAACTGCTCAGCTGGCACTACCACCTCTTCTAGGTTCCTCTAGGGTTGCGGTTCTCAACCTGTGGGTCGCCACCCCTTTGTAACAATGAAAATACATCCTGCATATCAGATATTTACATTATGATTCATAACAGGAGCAAAATTACAGTTATGAAATAGCAACAAAAATAATTTTATGGTTGGGGGTCACCACAACATGAAGAACTGTATTAAAGGGTCACGGCATTAGGAGGCATTAGGAGGATTGGGAAGGTTGAGAACCACTGCTCTAGGGTGTTGGAATCCCTGGGTTTGCAGAGGTTCTGAAGGACACCTAGCATAATCCTGTTCTGATGAGAACCTCCATCCAAGCAGCTCTGCTTGTTGAGCTTGAAAATCTCCAAGGAAAAGTTCCTTTCCCCTCTTTGTTGACTGATGCTTGGACACAAGGAATCTTTCCTGCCACTTGAATACATTTCTTTGTTTAAAAAACTCAGCTATTTGTTTTCTTGAAGGAGCACAGGGAATTGGTGCTGGCCACTGAAGTCTAGGAAACAATCGTATCTTATAGCTCATGCTTTGGGATGATGCAAATGATGTTCCTGGTTCCAACTTCCAGGATTATCATTTACTAATTGTCTGCATGATGCTTTCCTTCTAGTGAAAACAGGCAGGTAATAATGTAGGCCAACTGCAGATTCAAGATCAAGTCCCATCCCACAGCATGTGTTCACAGGCCACATGGTAAAGAAGGAAGAGCAAGCATGGGGTTAAGGGTGAAACATCAGGTTCTAGTACCACAGGGAGCCGTCCTATGTGACCATATCCTCTGAGTCTCAATTTTCCACAGAAGGTCAGAATAGAACATTTTCAAGATTCTATTCTAAGCTTTGATTTACACTCAGAATTACTGCACATCTTGTTTTACTGTTAATCAACAGGACAAGGTAGGGGGGTGCTTACTGGACTATACGGGGTGTCCATAAAGTTCGTGTGCAATTTTACTATGTTACACTGTTTTAAATTGCACATGAACTTTATGTCCACCCTGTACTTACTAAGGAAGAAGGGTGGAGTCAGTCATTTCATTGGCTCCTAACCTTACTGGATTGTTTGAAGATTGTCTATTTTACTTGCCTGCTTTATAGACAAGGAAGCTGAGACTCAGAGAGTACTAAATCAAAGGATTCAGATCAGAGCTTTTATAGTGCAACAATCTAGTAATGGGTCAGGGAAGAGCTGCCTTTTAAATACAGGGAACCAGAAAACATGGACTTTCCCTCCCAGTCACCCCCATTTTCTGGTAACTAATGAGGAAACCTCTGTTTCCATTGAATGAACTCCAGAGAGTAGGGCTCCTGATAGTAGGCGCCGTACAGGCAGCCCTGTGTAGGCTCCTGGAAAGTTGGTGAACATACCCACGATTTCAAAGCCAGAGCTCAATTTCCCTGTCCTTTAAGCAGAGGACTGAAGCAGAGAGACATGGCTGTGCTGTTTCCTGGTTGTGCCTCCTCCCACCTGTCCCCCATCTCCAAGGCAACCACCTTTGTCAGTCTGGCTGCAGTAGCACACCTATCTACTCCTGCTGTTCCCCCATAAACTGATTAAAATAAAGGTGATTTTCCTCTTGCAAAATTAAAAAGGAATGTTAGAGGGATATAAATCCAGATGGAAGGGAATATATTGATTAATAAAACACGTGCACACAGAAAAGTTGCACGTGTGGTTTGCAATCTGAGGACAGAGAGGGTGTGTGCTGAATTCAAAACACTTGGGTTTGCCTCTCTACATGCATTTTTCAGCTCTTGGATTCCTTTCTCCCTCTGTCAGGATAACAGTTGTGTTTCTTGTAGCTGAGCCAACCCAGGAAATCAAATATTTTGTGTTTCTATAAACTATACTTCCCAGAGAGATAACACATCTAGAATTAAAACACTACCACAAACTATTAGGAATTTCTGATTGTTATAGGTGTCATTAAAGGACTCCAGTAGCAAAGATCAAAGTCTCCAAATTTTGCCTTTGGAGAAGAGGGTTTCCTTTCAGACATCAAAGGTAAGGCTCTCAAGTCAATTTATGCTCTGCTGGGTTGAGTCAGTCAGGATACAGATTAAGGTCCATATATTTCAGTGACAAGAAGGAAACAGTTATGTAAATATGCAAGTATTAACATCAATCTGTATTAAATTATGTAAACATATACATCTTCTGAGGTCAGCACATAGATCCTCCTCTGTGAGCAGAGCTCTACTGAAGCATTGCTCGAATCTGTTTGGAAGTTGATTCATCATTCAAGTGCTTTGTAGTGAACCTGGATGGAGAGAGAATGAGAGATGTGTGTTGCAAATGCCACTCTGGGAAAGCTTCAATAAACACTTGCTGGCTCATCTTTACCTTGGAAAACAACTGATATTTATAAATCAAACTGGGGCTCAGTTCTTTAGACAAAGAGACACACTTCAATGCTCATAGCATTTTCAGACAGATTGTGTATTTGATTCATCCTTCCAAAGGAATTTTGTATTAGGGTTAATAAACTAAATCTTTTTTGTTTTTTTAACCTAATCGAATAATTACACAGAGGAGATACAACAATGTCCTTTTCTAGAGAGGTAGACTTCACATGACCAAGAATAGAATCTGGACCATTGAAGCAACTCTGCTGAGTCACAAATTTCAAAATAGGTGTTTGCAAAGCAACATTACCCCCTCCCCAAACTGGGATATTTATTACTCTACTTTCACTGCAACACTTAACCTCATTGCCACCACAAGTGGGCACAAATGAAGTAAACACACCAACCAAAGTCCAGCAATCTGCAGCCTCCCATTAATCTGGTAAAGAAATCACTTAAGAAAAGGAAGGAAAGGGAATTAACGTATAATAAAACCTTGACCATGTCCTAGGCATTCCATGTACATTTCTATCTTGCTCATAATAACTCTTTGCAGGCAAGGTTATAGCCTTCATTTTACAGATGAGAAAACTGAGATTCGGAGAGGTTAAATGATCCATTCCAGATCACAAAGATAACATTTCAAGATTAGGTTGAACAACTGGTGATTTCTGATTCAAACCTTGATCTACCTTGAAAGCCTGTGCTCTTCTCACATCATCACAGTGTCTTTAGGAGACACAAATTCCAACTACTCTGGGGAGACCCAGAACCTAAGACAGTGCTTTGGTTGACTGAATTAAGCTGGAACATTAAAAAACCTTCAGAAGTTAAAGTCTTTTTATTGTATGTAGAAAGGAAGCCTGGTGTGATATGGATATGAATCGTTTGCTCATAGAATCCATAAGGGTCTTATGTTAATAATGTATCTGTTTTGAAGGATGATGACTTAGCCACTCAGCAAAATGGCATCAACCTCAGTTCTCCTTTGTTCATTTCTTGTGTGTCTCAGTTTCTTCATTTATTAAATGGAGATGATAGAGGAGTCTTGCCTCTCTGAGTGGTGACAATTGAGACAATGTGATTGTATGTGGAGTATCACACCTGAGTGTTGCACATAGGCAGAGGATTATTGATCCATTCCACTTATATTTATTAAATGCTGCATACACAGCATTGAGGGGAACTGAGGGAAATCAAATCATGAATGTTCCAGACTATGATCTAGTATGATTAAGTGGTATGTTTCAACAGATTCTTATAGATGTGTGATAGCCAAAAAATCAAATTTCCCTTTCTGAAGTGAATTAAACACATGCATCCTGGGGAAAGGAGCAGGTGTGAGGGCATATCTTGTTAGCAGTGAGGGGCTGACACACACCACAGCTGGCCAAAGAGTGGCTTCTCAGTTCTGGATAATGCACATGTGAATCACCTGGGGAGCTTTTGTACAAACAAATAGACACAAAGAGGCTTCCTGGGCCACAAGCCCAGAAATCCTGATTCATTTAGTCTGGGTCAGAGTGTTTTCAAAATCTGCCCATGTAGCCCTCATGTGCATTAGGGTTTTGGAACCACTGGTGAAGGGGGTAGGGAGATACTGATGCCTCTTGTTCTGAGGTGTCTCCAGTAACCACAAAGTAGTGCTACAGAGAATTAGGTCCATGACATGCATGGGGTCACCCAGCTTTGGGTTTAGGTCCTAGCTTGGCTATTTATTGATGACTTCTGGCAAGTTGTTTGACTTCTCTAAATCTATGCTTTATCCACCTGTAAAAAGAGGGTGATAAAAATGGTGCTGACCTCAACAGGTCATGAGGTCATGCAGGTTATGAGGTTAAAATATACAAAAGATTAAGCCTGGTTTCCCCCCTTGATCTCCAACATATGCACATTCACAACAGACCTGAGGGGCTGGCTGCCCCGTGCTCATGTCTACGGCAGAGGTAAAGCTCACCTGAGGGCATTCAGCAGCCCCTCCACACTGTCTGGGGCCTGTTCCTTCAAAACTTTTATGCAGCCTTTCATCTAGAGGGAGAAAGCAGTATTCTATTAATATCTTGTACATACTAATTTCTCTCTGTAATGACACCTGTCTGTAACGACAGCACATTATTTCTGCCCATAGTAGTCAAACACAGAAATGATCAACTGGTTTTCCTCCCCTGCTGCGATAATGGGGACTGAAGACCCCATTCTTTGCAAGGGAAAGCACCTCCAGAAAAAGGGGAAAATTAAAAAGTAAGCTGAGTGAGTTGGAACAAAGAAAAGTCAGCTAGTTTACATTTAAGCTAGCCATTGCTAGCAAGCTTCCTGCATTTTCTGAAATTCTAGCCTGTTGGGGATACAGTTAACAAACATCCTGCTGGGTCTGTTAGCACTCTGAGGAAAATAATGGCCATAGAAGAGACTGTGGCAGATCCTAGAAAAAGATACATCTTCTAGGCCGTTTCCTGCCCCTTAAACTGCCGAGCAGATACCCATTATGGGAGATTTGCATTTGCCTGGGAAATCAAGGGAATAACTTGAGCCCTGAGATATGGGCCGAAGAGCTTATATCCCTTATTGCAGAGGAAGATCCTCTGTGGTGATGATGGGAGGAAATTGCCTCCCTCCCACCGATTCCTTAGAGGAAATTAACACCGGTGGTGGTGATGGTGGTGGTGTTTTACTCCACAGAGAACTAGCGGAATTTGACACTTCCCTAGAAATCTGTGTGTGATCTCAAGCAGGAGGCTCTCTCAAAACAAAGCTCAGATTTCAGATTTCTCAAGGCTACCCTTAGGGTTAATAACAATAACAATGGGAGCTGGTATGCTCAATCAGAGAATCTGTGGGCATTTTTGTTTCCTCCCTCATCTTACCCTCTGGCCAAATAGACTTCAATAAAATCAGAGTGAAGCAAACACTCTGTCTGGGCCATTGCTAGAAGCCCACAAACAGGCAATGGACTCCTAAGCTCCTACTTTTAATTCTACTCTGTCTCATGTCTCTTTTTTAACGTTGCTTCTAACTTTGCTGCCAGTTTCCACAGGTCTTAGAGGATCCTGCTCCCGGGGCAGGACCCCGACATTCCCCCCCTCTCCAGAGTTGGTAAGTTGCTCTTTTGGGATTCTAGAGGGTGTGATCACAATCATTATTACTTTTCATACTGTACTGCAACTGTATATTTTACTTGCCAGGCATTTAAGGACAACAAATGAAGGCTTTATTCTTGTCTTGTTCTCTAGAGTCAAGAATAGAACTTTCCCACTGCTCAGTGCCCAGTGGAGTTTTACTGAATGTATTACAAAACCACGGTCATCCTTCTGCCTAGAATGTATTTGGTCCTTCACCTGTTTTACTGGAAAATTACTTATTCTAGGACTTAGCTGAACATCAGCCACTTTAGAAAGCCCTTTCTGACCTCACTTCTCTTTCTAGGTAGAAGTAACAAACACCTCTGTGTTCCTAATACTACTCCGGCATTTATCAGAGAACCTTGAGGAGGTGAGTACCCCAGTTAATTTGTCTACCTCCCTAGACCAGGAGCTCCTAGAGGTTTAGGTTCATGTCATAACCATTTTGGAGAGAACGGGTAAAGAGCGATTGTTAAGAATGTGAACCTCGGCTTGGTGCCTAGAGCTACTAGCTAGGATGCCAGCCACGGAAGCTGGTGGCTTGGAATCTAGCCCAGGGCTGACAAACAACAATGGCAACTACAACCAAAAAATAGCCGGGTATTGTAGTGGGCGCCTGTAATCCCAGCTACTTGGGGGGCTGAGGCGAAAGACTTGCCTAAGCCCAGGAAGTGGAGGTTGGTGTGAGTTGTGTGATGCCATGGCACTCTACTGAGGGCGATAAAGTGAGACTCTGTCTCTGCAAAAAAAAAAAAAAAAAAAAAAAGTCAAAATACAGATGGAAAAACTTCATTAGGTTTTAAGGTCTGTGGTGCCACCATACTCTATCCAGGGTGACAGTGAGACTCTGTCTCGGAAAAAAAAAAAAAAAAAAAAAAAAAAAAAAATTTGAGCCTTAATTTGAAATAAAAAAAATCTAATGCAAAAAGAAACACCAAAAAAAAAAAAAAAATGCCAGAGGTTCATCCATGCTTGCTTGTTTAGTATCTACATGAACCTAGTCAAGTTTTTAACTTTTTGTGCCCTTGGAATACAACTTACTCATAGTTTGGGAAATGTTTGAAAACTAAATTTATAGAGATCATATTATATTATGCATATCCTGGAGGTTTTGGCAAGGCAAGAAACTTTCTGCAAAGAAGACAATCATTCAGTTTAAACTCGGATGTTCATGTGCCACATGCACTGGGTCTGGTTATATGAAAGGCCTCAAACATTTTCTGTGTATACTTCTACTATGTCAAAAGTTTCATCCAAAAGGCCAAGAGATAAATTGATGGAGACAGCGAGAGCACAGGGTTGAGAATCATTTGGGGGTCACATACAGGCTAGTCAAGAAAGGATGTCAAGGCCAATTAGAGGTGTCATCATAGGAACTGGATTGGTAGAGGCCAAAGCATCCCAGGGACACGCCACGCCAGGCACAGGATGCAGAGATTTTTGTCCCGCTCTCATAGTTCAATATCACAGTGCAAAAGTGTTCTTGTAAACCTGGTGAAGGGGCAGTGAGAGCACAGATGTGGAATGGGGTGGAAGGGCAGTAGGTACAGTTTGGGAATTTCTAGTTCTACTCTAGGATGATTAAAGCCATGGGGTGAGTAAGGAGATGCTGTCAGGGATGCAGTCAGGGCCAGACTCAGCCTGGCTTTAACTCAGTGGGTGGAACAGAATGGTAGATGTCAGGGGGCTCTACCAGCAGGAAACTCACTTGGTAGGTGTCAAACAACCTAGTTACGTGGCTCCTAAAAAGCACCCAGAAAGAAGCAAGAACAGAGAGAAAGACCAGGGAAAACCCTGCGAGGGGGAGGCCTGGGAGGCTCAGAGAGACAGGGATAAGCTGAGGGTGACTCTGTAGGGCTTGGGGACCATAAGGTACAGAAGCAAAAAAAGTCTTTAGGTTCCTAGGGACCGTTCTGGGCTCTGGCTTAGAGACTGGATGGAGGATGGTGAACACCTGAGATAGAAACCCAGGAGGGCCAGCTTTGTAGGGAAAGGAGAACCTTGGTTTGGCGCTGGCCATATTTCAGGTGTCCACAGGAAGAGGGGTCTGGAGTTCTGGTGCAGAGGTTAAGGATTAATTCCTTATTGGGTCATTTCATAAGACTCTAAGGAAATCTTTTGGAAACACCATCTCACCATCACCTTCCTTTCTGGCACCTAAGACTGGCATTTATTCTCTAACTGGCTCATACCTTCCTGGGCTTCACTGACTGCTTGGATAATTCCCTCAGCCTGGAGTACCCTTCCTTCCCTCTGTCCATTTGGGAAAATCCTGCACCTTCTTCAAAGTCCACCTCAAACCTCACCCACTGTGCCTGCTTCTCAGCAGCACAACTTTCTTCCTCCCCTGGGTTTCCAGAGCTCACTGCTGGTCTGTTCCACACTCCACGGGGTGCTCTCTGCATACACACACACAGTACCTCTTCCCAGCCTCACATAGACACATGCATCTTCACAGTTGGTGCTGATGCCTCTGAATATTTATCAACCCACTGCCCATCACTGTTGGTGTAGAAGCAAACTGGTATCTGGGGAGAGTCCTTTTATGTAATAAAAAATAACGGCCCATCTCACATATGTTCTGTGCCTGGTATAAACCCGAAACTTTCTTAGAGGCACCTGCAAACTTCAGTGTAACAAACCTTTCTTAGTGAGACCTGCATGAACAAAAACAGACTTCATCAGAACTATGTGCAAAGATTTAACACGATAAACTGTTTACGACCTCGATCGAAAGACTCAGCAAATGACATGTAAAGTCAAGCTTGTTAAAGACTGAGGTTACAAGGCATAATTGTACCCAGTGTATTTTTAATTGCTGACTCTGTGACAAGTTAACATCTGGCTATGGTAAATGAGAATATCTTATGACTGCTAGGTAATAAACTTAATCAATATTCAAACAATATTTATAGTTATTCACTGAGTCATTTTTACTCAATCTATAGCATGAAAGTGTTAAAGCCTCACAAAGGATACAATAAAAATATTTACTGGTATGAAAATATGCCTAAAATGTATTGTTATGCAAATGAAGTATGTTTCAAAATACGCATAGCAGGGTCCTAATTTGTTAGTCACAATTGTACACATCCACATCAGCATCTAAAATAGAAAGAAGGCACATATATATGTTGACATAATAACAGGGGCTATCTATTTATTCTGAAGTTATTACAAATAGGTTTAATTTTCTTCCTCTATGTGTATTTTTAAGACATAGGGTCTCTATCACCCAGGCTGGAATGCAGAGGCACAGTCACAGCTCACTGCAGCCTCCCCCCACTGGACTCTAGTGATCCTCCTGCCTCAGCTTCCCAAGTAGCTGGGGCTACAGGCATGTGTTACCATGCCTGCCTAAATTTTTAAAATTTTTTACAGAGATGGAGTCTCAGTATACTGTCTAGGCTGATCTAAAACTCTTGGCCTCAACTGATCTTCCTACCTTGGCCTCCCAAACTTCTGGGATTATAAGGAATGAGCCACCACACTTGGCCAATTTTCTATATTTTGATTTCCTACACTTCATTATGTTTTTATAATAAATATTTACTTTCTTGGTAAATAGAAAAAATTGCATTAAGAAATCATGAAGATTCTATGAAGAATCATGCCTTGCTATGCCAGAAATTCAGAGCCTCCAAATGAGGAATCTTTTTCCTGGTAAAGCTTCCTGCACTCTGCATTTTTCACTGGTAAAGCTTCCTGCACTCTTCAGAGTTACACACTCCCCTTCCCCTTCCTCCCAGGCACATGGACTCTTTTGCACAGTACTAGAGCATCAGGACGCTGCTCTGTGTGGACACAGAGTGTGTCACCCAGACGTAGCCATGTCAGAATAAGTTAGCACCACGAGGTCCTATTCTGTGCTTAATATGTTTTAAGTTATCAGGTGGGGGCCACTAGGGGTTGGTGCTACAGGTGCATTCTGGGCTAATAGAGGTTTACTTGTCCCACAGTCAACAGGAAGGCAGCTGTGCATCAAGATTAGGAGTTTTCCAGTTATCTTCATTCATTCATTCACTCAGTCAAAACTCTACAGTGCCATGGGTGCCATCAGGTGCCCGGCACTGTGTGCCAGGCAGCAGGACAGACATGAGGTGTAGACAGCCATTGTCTCCATCCTTGTCAAAAAATACAGTCTGTGGGAGAGTCAGAAAATATAAAAGAGTAAGTGCACCAGGGACCAGAGGAGCAGAAAGCTGGACACACACAGGAAATGTGTTCCTAGAACACATTTGAAGAGTGTCTGCAAGGAACCCAGGAGAACTCTGGGCAGGGGAAAGGACTCACACAGAGTCAGCTGACAGGGAAAGGTTTGGGCACCACTGCTGCAGTGGGAGAGGAGTGGCAGGAGGGGAAGTCAGAAGGTCACGTGGGATAGGGCCATGGTGTAATCCGCTATCTCCCAACTCTTTTCACCTTCAGACACATGTCATGAAGAAATGACCTATTTGTATGGCGCACTGGGTAAGTGAAGGGGCAGCCTGCAGCTACGTGACTGTTCATGCACTGCACTTCTCCAGAGCCGCGAGAGTCTGCAGCACCGCTGCGTCCCTGCTATGCTTCTGAGGCTGGACATCTGTCCTAAGCAAAGCCTGGACTTCTTGCTCTAAGGAAAGCTGCCACCTTGGGCCCTGCATCCCAGAGAAATCCTGCTCTGCAGGGGACGGGGGCCAGAGGGAGAGAGGCAGGGGCTGTTTGGCAACGTCTGTATGCTCCTGTCAGGAAAGCACATTGTGCAGCTATTCTTACGTCGATCTTGGAGGTCTTGCAGAAAGCTCCGACAGGGTGGACGTGGTCGTAGAGGATGATGACCCCCACCATCACCCGCATGCAGAACATCAGCGTCTCCTCGCTCGTGAACCTGCTCCTGTACTCCCTGGAAGACACAACACATCACAGAGTCACTTCCTTGTCAGAGCATGTGCATTTGTGCATTTTCAGCCCTTCACAACTGACTGCTTCACACACGCCCATTTCTCTCTTGAGAACAATTCCGGACCTGCAACAACCAGTTAACATGCTCTTGAAGAAATCCATGATGATAATTCTCCTTGCATCTCTTCACCAGCAATTCGGGGTAGAAATCGGGAAAATTAAAGGGCAGTCAATTCTCTCCCCTCCGCCCTTCAGTGGGCTAGCTCATCCTGTATATCACTCCCCTGCCCATGAATCTTGAATGTTTTATAGCATGTCCCTCTGGCTGTCCAAGATTATAGAGAGTAATGGCTTCATTACAGAGAAAAAGAATCAGGCTCATTTCTACAGCGCGGCTATCATGTCACTGGTCAGAGTAACTTCCTTTGTTAAGATCCATGCTGCAGATTGAATTGGATTGGCAAAGATTCCTAAAAGAAATTATGTCCCATTCACTGAGCTGAGAGTATTTGTGAAGTCTCAATCTTGTTCACTTACCTTGACAGGGTCCCGGATGATTCTGATAATTCAGGCCAATTCTAGAGGCTTTCTTAGTATCTATTTCATTATGAATTGGCCCTACCATGAAGATGACTATGTTTTCTTCCTTGGAATAAATCTGAGCTTTGATAGAAGTGAAATATTTGAAATTAATGCCATCTTACATTTGAACAGAGCATCACATTTTATAAGGCACTCTTGATGCCCTGGGCCTTCCCAAACACACTGTAAAGTAAATGGCATTATGGGAACTTCATTAGGCAGGAAACCAGGGCACAGGAGGTCAGGCTGGTGTTGGCAGGCATGGTAGGGGCTACAGACGTAGTGGGATCTAGAATTCTGAGTGCAGACTTCCCCATAACAACACTGCTGCATCCTCAATGAGCTCAACTGTTTTCAAACCTAGCAACTAGTAACTAGTTTAGGTACAAGGAAATGGGAGAGAAAGAGGGAGGGAGAGAGGGGGAGAGAGAGAGACCTCTTACCACCTCTACTCTTGGTCATCAATCTTCTCTCACAATCTTCTTTACAATATATTTCTCATGAGACCCCATCACTTAGTACACTTTACCATTTGCTCCTTGCACATTTCCTACAATGTCTTTGATTCAAGTCTTGGTTCAAACAAGCTATGCAATCTTTGAGCAGCCAGTTGGCTAGTTTGAGCCTCGGCTTCTTCAGGTATAAAATGGGGATAATGACAACTGGCACCTGGAAGTCCTTTTGAAGTTAAAGCAGACACTACACATGTCAACTTCAGTGTGCCGATTCAGTGTGAGAGTTCAGTGTGAACTCTCAACCGCGAATACACATCTGATGTGACTTACGGAGTTTCCAGCATGACTTTACAGACACTCGTCATGGTGCTGAGGCAGTCTGTGGTGTTCTCTATTGGCAGGGTTTTGTTCTAAACGGGAGACACAAAATGCATGTTAGCCCTGCTAGTGGCTCTCCGTGCATTTAAAAGAAAAAAGCACCCTGTTGCCCAGCTTCACTTACTTCGGAGACAAAGTGCATTGTGGCATTGCTAAGGGTTTTCAGCATCGGGGTGGCTTCTGCGTAAAAGAGGGACATACGATTGGCCATCTCATTATTGACTTCATTCTCAATGTCTAGCTGATGAAAATAAGAAGAGAAGATGCAATTATAAAGAGAAAATCAAAATTCTCAATTACTCCCCTCTGGAAATCAAGTTACAGACAAGGACTCGGTCTTCTCTCTGTGCACTGGCTGAGGCAGAAATCGCAAGAGCCCCAGAGAAGTGTGCAAAGGGCGAGGAGACCCAGGGACTCACATGCATATTGTTGATGCGGTTACGACTGATCGTTCTTCTGTAGTAGCTGAAGTCATTCTGAATAGCTGGGTTCCTCATCTGGAAGTCAGAAGAGAGAAAAGACTGTATATTACAAGCCCAGATACTAGATTTTGTAAATGTGCCACCACTTCTGTTTGTTACATGGAAGTCAAAGCAACTTCTGGTTAAAAATCAGACGCACAGCTTCATTATTTTATAAAACGCCCTGTTTTTACCATGGGCTGGGTTTCAGGGAAAGTACATTTGTTCTCAATGAGGCAGACACTTGAAAAGGTTTTCTCTGATTTCATTTTGCAGATTTTGTATTTCCATACACAAATCATCATCTTAAATTACTTTTCCCACTATGGAATGCAGAATCTCACATACCATATATCCTTCTAGGGAAGGAGTTGCATCTTACTCATTTCTCTATCCCCCACCCCACAGCACTAACAGGGTAGTCGCCAGCAGGAGGTACTCCATAGAAGTTCATTGAATTTTCACAGCACATTGGGCCTAACCTTCAGCTCATCGAATCGCAGGGTAAAATGTAAAATTTCTGCGAACTCCTTTGCCAGGGCCTGCTCCCGTTCCAGGTGTTGGGTTGGCGTGTAGGGTGGACAGGTCAGAGATTCCAGTAAACTCTGAAGAGCTTTTTCTGAAAGTCAAAAGGATAAAGAGACACCCTGAGATGACCACAGGATCCTTCAGAAAGGACGATTCTCAGCTCAGTGGATAAATCTCACAGGCAGCCTGCTTGGGTCTTTCCTCCCCATGTTTTTCGTGGTACGTGTGTGAGATTTGGCCACATGTGGATAAGGATGAGAGGAATCCCACCGTCTGAGCAGGCTGCCTCCCGGGGAACCCCCCTGCCACAGTGTTCGGTAAATGCCTCTCTGAGCTAAGTAGGGTCCTAATGTGTTTAGTATTCCCAATTCCTGACACTGTCAGAAAAGCACAAATATGTGCTTTGGGATCATGTGTAAGAGACAGCCATTCATGACACAGGATGGGATGGGAGAGCCGCCTTCACAAGTGGCTTAGATCACCTGTTTAAAGGGAAAGACTTCCAATTGCTATTTTAGCTTTTCTCTGCATCTACGCTCTAACCTCATCTCAGAAATATTTTTCTACAAACCTACTGCCATATTTATCTCTATTAGGTTTCACTATTCCCACTTATTTATTTCTAAATAGTCCCTATAGTGTCTAACTCAATGTATTTTAAACAGCACAACATCATTTCACCAATCTCTCTAGCAGGATTTGGGAAAGGATGGCCCAAGCCTGGCCCATCACTTGTTTCTGCAAATAAGGATTTCCTAAAATATGGACATACTCGTGCCCTTATGTGTTGACCAGGGGTACTTCTGTGCTACAATGGCAGAGTTGAATAGTGGGGAAAAAGACAGGACGGTCAACAAGTCTAAATATCTACTATCTGGTACTTTCCAGCTAAGTTTGCTGACATCGCTCTTCATAGCTCTTACATTACCTTTACAACATCTTTACAAGGGACGTCACCAGCCATTTTAAAATATTTCCATTCATGGAAACACACTGTCTTCTGAGGCAGACAGCACTACCTTGGCCTCCTCAGATTGATGAAATCTTTTTCCTTCTGTTGAGCTAAAATTTGGCTCTTTAAGGTTTCAGTTCATTCGGTTAAGGGGCACCCTTTGAGGAAATGCAGAGAGAAGTTGGTCTTGCTCCTACCTGAGAATCTGCAGAAGCCCACTCTGCTGGAAAAACTGGTTTGGTTCATTTAGAAATGTGTCTTGCTCTCAGCGTCTACATCATGGTCACTATTCCTCAAAGCATTTCACAGTCTTTGTTTTCTGCTTAAATGGTGACACTCGTTTTATAGCAAAAGTACAGCAGGGCAGGGCCACTGCCTTCTCCCTTCTAGATACACAATTTCATCTAGGACAGCTTGTTTAGAGGACAGTGACTGAATCATATGGCTGGTTACACCAAACCTGTTGCCAGACAGACTTGGTCTTACTCTTGCTTCTACAAAAGCATCCTATACCTGTACAGTTTTGATTGTTTTTAAGCATAAGGAAATGTCTTGGATTTTACTATGTTAAATGCATCACACGACTCCTGTCATCCAGGTAACCCATACCTCCCAACATCTCTGCTCATCAGAAATGTGATCCACCTCCAGTAAAACTATTAAGAGTAGAACACAGATGAGAATAAGACCAAAGGGGCGCCCACCAGTATAGACGCTCTACATGTGCTGATAACTTCATGGGAAGAAACTCCATGGCAGATTGAAATAAATGAAAGTGAAATGAGCTGTCCAGGAATGGCCTCTAGTCACCATAGGAGGACGTGTGGCTTTTCCTGATATGCCGAGCTCTTCCTGCTACCTTCTCAAACTCCAGCACAAAACTTCCCATGTGAGACATGAAAACTACAAACACACACTCACCTAGTCTTATGGAAAACTCGTAAAATCTCTTTAGCCTCACAACGAGAGGGCACACGGCATTCCAAGCTTTTTCTTGAAGTTGAATATCGTTGGGATTTTGAATGGCCTACAAAAAACAGAATTAAAGCTGTCTGTTTAAAAAGAAGCAATACCCTCTATGTCAAAATGCTTTTATATCAAGGGAAAAAAATTGCCTGTGTCATCTTACTTTGTTTGTTATCTTGAATACAAAAAAATGCACTTTAAACTGGAACAAACTCAGCCCTCACCATCAGCGTTTGATTCTTCTAAAGTAGAGTCAGTGCCCATTATAAATGCCAATTCTGTAGATATTTTTCTTCCTTGTAATATGCATTACATTCCTGCCAGTCTGTAATGCCTAGATTACCCAAATTAAATGGGGATCTGTAGGTAGAGAAACCACCTGGTTAGAAACTGCTGCTTTCTTAGAAACGTTGTCTGATCTGGGTTTCAGCAGCTTCAGGGTCATGATGCAGTGGTGTTCTTTTCAGAAGGATGGGGCACTGCAGTAGTGTATGTGTGTGCATATGCACACGTGTGTGTGTGTGTGTGTATTTCCATAAAACTGATGCTTTCAAATAAGAGGAGGGTGAAGTTCCTGGCTTTTAAGGATTATGAAGTCTCAAGTCAAATCGATGATTTTCCTTTTTGTTTTGGTGGTTGCTTCACTTTTCATTTATTTTTTTCACCCCTCAGGAGACATCTGAGATGGCAGACCTGCCGTCTACTGAGAGCAAGGTGATTTTGGGTTATTGTGTGACACTGGTGGAACCTGCCAAAAGCATTACAAAATGTTGGAAAATACATGTCAACCCAGACTTGTTGATTCATGTTTCAAGTGGTCTTCATAGACTTTAAAAGTACATTTTCCTCAAATAAAGTAATGTACCAACACATCATTGTTTAAATTTGAGTCCTATAATATCAAATGTATGTCTGAGAAGAAAATGACTAATATTTAAATGATCTACAGCACTATGTGCTCAGATTAATGCCCTAGAATAAAAGGGACCATTCATGCATTTTTTTAAGGACACATTACCCTCCTTGTTCTTCCCAGAACTCTAGGAAATACTGGGCTATTACTTAATCTTGTGTGTGCATGTGTGGTTTCCCTCCCCCTCCCAGGGTGTTGTCAGCTCAGTATTATCATTGGCATACTTCTCGGATCTCTGGCCCCGCGCCTTTGTAAGCCTGCAGATCTGTGAGGATGCTCTCCGAGTCCTGAAGGACAGCGCTGATCTGGTTCCATATTTCTCTCTCTCCTTCTGTAGGCTGGGCATCTAGACAGCAGAGAAACCGAGAGACCCAGAGAGCTGGTGTTTACAAACAGGTTAGGAATAGGGTGAGCAATCAGCTCTAACCATTTCACAGTCCCACCTTCTTCCCGCAGGTTTGGTATTCACTCTTTAACCTAATAAGCTGCTAGGATGCTAGGAAGGGAAAACTAATACAACTTCTGCCCATAATTCTGTTCAAAGTATTCAACAATCTTTCCATGCACATTAAAACAAGCATGCTGGAATTACTGTAGGCACTCATTTATTTATGTAGAATGCATTTTTTGCACACCTGCTATGTGAAAAGCACAATACTGAGTAATAAAAAGAATAAACATTATCGTTTTGTGGTCTGCACTTTTTGTTTTTCTAATTCTTTAGAATATTGACATTTCTATTGTAGTGAAATACACATAACATGAAATTTACTATCATAATCATGTTTAAGGATACAGTTTAGTAGGATTCAATATTCATAATGGTGTACAACCATCATCACCATCTTTCTCCAAAGTTCTTCATCTTGTAAAACTAAAATACTAGATTAGATTTGCTCTTAAAAAAAAAAAAAATCTAATACTATACCTTATTTCATCCAATACATAAAATAAATTGTTTCAACAAATAATCAACATGGGTCTGTTTTTAATAGAAGTGACTAAGTATTTTTGTTATAATTGAAAATTTGTGACTCTGAGTATAGGCAGGAAAAACAGTTCCTCTCATATTTCTATATAAAAATACAAGCTTAAGAATCGGCGCCCGAAGCACGATGGTTACAGCGTCAGCCACATACACCAAGCGTAGTGGGTTCGAACTCAGCCCAGGACAGCTAAACAACAATGGCAACTGCAACCAAAAATAGCTGGGCATTGTGGCGGGCACCTGTTGTCCCAGCTACTGGGGAGGCTGAGGCAAGAGAATCGCTTAAGCCCAAGAGTTTGAGGTTGCTGTGAGCTGTGATGCCACTGCACTCTACCAAGGGTAACAGCTTGAGACTCTGTCCCAAAAAAGAATACAAGCTTATTCATGTCAGAGCTATGACAGAGGCATATGTTTCATGAACACATGGGTGTATAGAAAGCACTGAGATTTCTCTTTGAACATGATCTCATGTTCAAGAGTTTTTGCAAAGACATGCAGGGAATTCATTCTAATGACACCTCTTCTGTTTATCTTCGGTCTTGACTATGACAGTTACCCACAAAAACAAATGACACATTCAAGCTTAAATAAAGGAAGACCCAGAAGAACCCCTTAGCTCTTTTGTGAATTCTCACTTGATTCTCTGGACCCAGTATGTGTTCTTACACACAGGAGCATTCATGGGGACTAATGTTTGGAGGGAAAGAGGTGGTAAAAACTGGGTTTTATTTATCTCACAATTCCTATAAAACAAGTTAATTGTCTGGGCTAGAAAGGAAGTTCCTCTCTCTGTCTAAAATGAACACTCATGGAGATGTCATCTCATAAAACTCTGCTTTCAAACATTCAAGTCCTAAGGCACTGAATGCTCTCAGCAGACTTAGCTAATGTGGGTGAGTGAGGAAAGTGTTTAGACTTCCCAGATCACATCCTTGTTTGGACTAATCTTTGTGACAGTACAAAGGGCTGATCTCGCAAAAGAGAAGTCATTGGCTGGTGTTACTGTCAGGGCATAAAAAACAGAATCCAGGAGGCAAGTGTTTGGGAAGAGAGTGCTGCTTCACTAAGCCTGTGTTCAGAGAGGCCAGGATCAAGGGGGTTGGGGGGGGGGGGGGCTGTAGTCACCCTGTGCTGCATGGAAATGCTCCATGGCTGGACCCTTGAGGGTGAAGCCCAGGGAAATTATCAGACTAGATTCCCTAAGAAACTGGTAGAATTTCTTAGGAAATGAATGGTGAAATTCATCATTGAATGGTAATTCTCTAAAAAAAAAAAAAAAAAAGGAACATCATAGGCCCTTGTAGGTTATCAAGAATGTTTGCAAACTATGCCTTTAAAGAATCAGACAATTTCAACTAGGAACTAGGGAGACACAAAAGTCCATGTGCATCAGGATTCAGACAAGGAGCAGGTGAGTGTGGTCAAAGTCAAATGTAAGAGATGGGACTTGAGCTGGGCTGATGGAAGGAGGAAGGAAATAAGCCGATGAAGAAAGGAACCACGGGAAAAGGCTGGCAGCTGAAAAGGCAAGGCTGGGCCAGGAAGAGGAAAGAGACCTGCCAGGCTGGAAAGCAGTCTGCTGAGAGATGGGAAGAAAAAAGACATTTATTATACACTGAGCACCCCAAATCCAAAAATCTGAAATCCAGAATGCTGCAAAATCTGGAACTTTCTGAGCACTGACAAAACACTCAAAAGAAATGCTCATTGGAGTTATTTCAAATTTCAGATTTTGGGATTTGGCATGCTCAATTGGTTAAGTATAATGCAAATGTTGCAAAATCTGATAAAATTCATAATCCCAAACAATATCTATTTCCTTATATTCCTATTTTTGGTCCTAAGCATTTTCATAAGGGATGCTCACTCTGCACTCCTGTATCTTTTTTGTGCCCATTCATTGCCTCCCACAAACATTTGGTGCATTTTCTCAGGATATTCATAATATTAATCAGTTTATATTTTATCTTTTCCAAACTTTTCTCTAAGTGATACAGGTGTCTTCAACCCATAAGTTTGTGAAGGCTGTAACTGGAGGTTACAGTACACCGGAATTCCAGCATGGCAGGCAGTTACTGAGTAAGAAAAGGGTCAGGAGAGTAAACAAAAGAAAGAAAGAAAAAAGCAAGGCAAAGATCCTAGAAAACAAATAACAACCAAATGCTCATTAACTCAAATTCTTTTCCCTTTTGATGAATGAATCAGCAAGTCACAACCTAAACAAAGACAGTTTCCTAAAGAAATACGCATTTGGAGAAGAAGAAAAGCAAAATAGAGTCTGTGACCAAGGTTCTGAGGGTTAAGACTACTTGATGGATTTGTAAACTAGCAGATGAAAAGGCAAGGTTTTGGAGGCCAGGAAAGGAAGCCTTCTCATCTTGAGTGTCACCTGGCTCCAGCTTAGCAAGTCACCACATGATACGTTTTAGACAAAAAAGAATTAAAACTTTAAGTGGACTACCAGGGGGACAGCTAGAAAAACAAACAAAAAAATCTGTGAATGATACTTAAACCCAACAGGAGAAAGATTTCAAGTCAGTTTATAGAACAGAGGCCATTCCTGAGTGCTGCAGAAATGAGATTGCTTCTGCCACCGTGGCCTAAAAGTGGTGCTGGGACTAGAGTAAGGCAAGCTCCGCCCCCATCCCAGCCAAGAGACACTTTCTAGTATAAATCAACAGTGACAGTTATATGACCACAGAGACTGGGACAAGTGACTTGGGACTAGTGCCACTTCCCTCCTGGAGCAGACAGACCTAGGGGCTACAGTGAAGGGATGACAGCACCTCTGTCCTGCCAGCTGGGGTCATCTGTGAGACAGCACCCTCCCTCCCCAGCCTCCTTCTTTGGAAAACTGTTTCTTTTGGCAGTTTTCCTGGTGTTCTATTAGAAATGTTTTTGTGTTGTGCAGCAGAGGTGGTGTGGGGGAGGAGACTCAACCCATCACTTGATTTTTTCATCTGGGTTTAGAAATGTGTTGGCTCATTTTCCTCCATAAAATGTTGGTCTTATTGGGTGTCCAACTTCTTCCTCCTTCCCTGTCATAGAACTGAAGTCATTTCCTTTTCTAGCTATAATTAGGCCCTTGGTGCAGGCAGCACAGTCCCTGCCTTCTGGGCCAGAGTGCAGTCAGATTCTCAGGGGTCAAATCACAAGTGGAGTCAGCTTCCAAGGTGGAAAGACATAGTTGGAGAAACCCTGGTCTGTCTGTCTGTCTCTTTTCAAGTAGGAAAAGGGCTGTGTGACCTTAGGGTGACATTTAACATTGGCTTAAATCCATGATTCATCCTAGTTTCACCCCACCTCCCCAACTAAGTGATGAGACAGTCAGAACTCATTAATGAGAATTTTATCTGCTAGACTGTAGGACTCTGGCCACATCTGACTCATTCGACATTACAGTCCCAGGGTGCAGCACCATGCCACTATTAATTAGTATTAATAGTAACTCAAGAAAAATTTGCTTAACAAATAGTTGAGCAAGTAATATAAATATACTTCTTTTGCCATGTCTTGTGGTGGTTTTTCTGCTTTGCTTTAAATTCTGAGATCTCCTGAGACAGCCACTGGAGACTCAGTAAGCTGTGATGAATAAGGGAATCATTGAGGAAGCTGGCTGGAGGATGGAGGATGGAGGATGCTGGAAGCAGTGGAACAAATAAAGGTCCTGTTACTTCTAGATCCTTTCCTCTGCCTCCTCCCCCCAAATGATTGATGACATCTCTCCCACTTACCATTAAGATCTGTGTATTTACCTATAATATAATTGAGCATTCACACCTTCACCAACATTTATGTTTTTAGATCATTAATTATTCATCTATGGCCTCCATGTCTCCTCAGGGTGGTTAACATAATAATAGGGTATTTGTTGCATCTGGCCCCTTGAAAAACTGCACTTATCTTTACTCTTTTAATCCTAAGGCTATTATCATGTTGCCTTATTGAAAAAACCCTTTGAGAGGCCTTGGAGTCTATACGTTGGGCATTGTCCATATTGAGATCCAGTTGGTGACCACATTTTTAAAATTTATTGAGTTTTCAGATGTCAAGGAAAGACATCTTGAATGGGACCTTGAATGATCAGTGATGGAAAAGCTTATTATGTTTAACCATCAGCAACCCCGTAAAGCATTTGCTGAGTGAACAGGAGCCCTGAACTATGAGCTTTGCTTTTCTACTTTTAACACAAAGATTGACTTTTACTCACAGAAAGGTACAAATACATGCATGCACATACACACACACCAATAATCTTACTGATGAAAATGGTTTTTATTTCCACTTGCAGCCAATGAATTCTTTGGGAATGTTTCTTTTAAGAGCCACATCGTAATTGTAAACTTCTATCATTACCAATTATTTCATCGAGATTGAGGAGAATGGTTACATAAAACCGGAGTTATTCCTGTCTAACAACGAAGCTGTTAAAAATCCTTGTGATTTATGCAGGCAATTTCAAAAACCAATACTTCTAGGAGCCCAGGAACAAGTGTCTGCAGGCCATTATCTGGGCAATGATTTAAAGCTCTGTTCTAAGCTGCTATTCGGAAAGTATGGAAACATATCATGTGCCCTGTGGCCTTGCTCACACAGAGTTACGGTCAAGAACGCACTAAATTCCAAGTGTGAAGAATTTTTAATAGAAAAAAGATACATTATTACCAATTAAAATAGTTAAACAGTAATAATATTGTTTTTGGAAAATACATTGATCCTCCTTTGGCTCAATTTGCTAATGATGGTGAATATTAATGGCCAACATTTTGGTGTCACCAAAGGCAGGTTGGAAGAATGCACTCTGGAGCCCATGATATTTATTCAATGCAAATGCTTGGCATTCCACGGTGCTAATGGAGAGGAAAGTGACTGTGTTTGTCAGGAAGGTCTTCAGTGAACTTACCACAGGGCACACCAGAAGCCTCAAATCAAAGTGCTCTTATTTTGCAAATCAGCCAAGGACTCACCCTGTCTTCAAAAGCACCAAGAATACACTTCCCTTCCATCAATAACCTAGTTAGGACTCTACCAAATTTGACAAAGAATCATATTCAACCTAAGATAAAGTGAGAAGACACAATTTATGTGGAGATGTTTTTGATTTTGAAGGAATCTCTGGCATTTCATCAATAGGATATATAGCGGTCTCTGCCCCTATGACTGTTATATAAACACGGAAGAAAGGCACAGCAAAAAGGATCTGCCGAAGCCATAAATTAAATCTGTGCCCTTCTTTCCCACCCACTTCCTCCCTCCTTCAATCCCTCTCTCCTCCAGGATAAACCAAGAAACATAAATAATTACCTATTATTCACATTTGGGGACATAAAACGATATGATTTATAGCAGAATACTAACTGCTTACGGAAATAGCATAAAATTGCAAAGGTCCATTGGAAAATACATGTGATGAGGCTGACAAATTTATTCATACAGGACATTAGTCATCTCACATCAGAGCCCAGAGCACTTTCCTGTGGAGCAACCACACTAAGGCTGAAAAGAGCCAGAGGGTCAAGGTTCTTGTCTATTTCATTCACTTGCAATGGGATGCCTGAGGTGGGGGTGTTGGAGGGAGTTACTGCCCTCTTTGCCACCCACTGAGTGTGTACATGTTAGACCTAAGGGCAGGACAAGTTATCTCTCTGGGTCTCACATTAGATCTTGGTAAAAGAGAGAGTATCTAAGAACAGCCGTCTCCTCCCTAACTGTAAGGTCATAACTAAGATGATGACATAGATTAAAAGAACTTTTAGAGCAAAAATATGAAAACTTAAAGACATTTTTTAACCTAATCTTTGTATTTCCATAAACAGAAACTGCTTCCCAGGTCTGTTCTGTACTTTCGTTTTTCCTTTTGTCAATTGAAGATACTAGACCTCAAAACAGCTAATATTTCCTGGTATTTTCACCCCCTTTCCAAGATTATTCTGCCTCTTCTAAGCAGCCTTAGCAGACGTGAGGGCTTCTGTACCTTTCTCCAGTATTTATATGATAGTCATTGGGGCACAAGTATAACCATACATCTTACTGATGAAATGCCAGGACTTCTTTCAAAACCAGAGACATCTGCCAAAAGTTGTGTCTTCTACTCACATTATCTTAGGTTAAAGTCACCATGCAGAGCAGAAAGAGGGAAGAAGGGATCAGTAGTAGCAGGAAGTGATCTGAGTCAAAAACAAACAAACAAAATCCCAGATGACAGGCTGATCTCACTCAACCCCTATTTTAAAGAGTAGGAGTCTATAGTCCTCATATTCAGAGCTTTTTTTTTAGAGTATAATGACGTAGAGAGTTCAGAATTTCTTTCTTAAACCTGACCATTACTACTATGTTAGTGTGGGTTTGTCTTGTAAGAAAACCACTTTTCAGCCACTATATTCTAAGAAACATCTTTTTAGGACAACCTAGAACCTGTACTTCTGGCTGACATGTTACCTGCTCTCTGTTCTATCACAGACTTCTTCCCTACTACCTGTACTATTGTGTCTTCAGGGTGCTTACCTCTTATCTGTATGATAACATTAAATGCTCCTTGAAGAAGAGACCACGGTCTTCTATTGTTCCTATATTTATGTGTCATATCTCAATCCTCCAGACCTCCCTGCCCCTCTGAGAACCCATCCCCACTGTTGCTGTTCCTGCCTGAGGAATGTAGGGCATGTGATGCATATAATTATTTAATTAGCACCAATCAAAACCAAATGTTCTAGGCTTACACTCCCATGCCTATGTCTATGTTGGACACTGAAAAAAACACAGGATAAAATAATCATAAGAGATTAGTCATCCAAACACAGACAAATGCACACTTGCAGAAGAAAACTAGCAAGGTTGGATCCCTCACAGTGTCTCAGATAGTGGATAACTGAGTGGCACTTGGGGCTAAGTGGAACTTCTCCCTGCAGTTAAATCTAATACACTGACCAAATATTCTACACATCCAAGATAGGCCCTGTCAAGGTCCAAGAGGAAGACAAAATCTAGAATTGCAAATAGACCTTGAAAGATTATGAGATAATAGAAAAATCAGTCAAATATATTTTGTGAGTGCTTACTATGTGCCTATAGCAGTCCTAGGTCCTGCACTCAAGGACCTCAGAAAGGTGAGAGCATAATCATTAAATTCAGAAAACATTTACTGGGCACTTTTTATATGCCTGCTATAGTGACAGGTTATCAAGGAGATAAAGCAATCAGTAAAATAAGGCTGATATTTTCAAGGAAAGTTAAAGTTATAAACCGTCAGTAATAATTTCATAGAACCATATAAGCAAATTCATCATGTAGTGAAACCTAAATAGCAATGACTATATAGACATTTCTCCAGAGCAACCAATATAAGGTAAGAAGGTTTCCTGGAAAAGAAGACATTTAATGTGGCATCACTGAAGCTATTATGTCACCCTTTCTTGGAAGTCTTCCCAGACTTCCTTCTTTCTACCTTATCTTAGATTAAATTAATTATTCTTACCTATGAAATCTATAGCACAGGATGTATCTCTGCTACAGCAATTACCTACACTGAATTATAGATGGCGGCTTTCACATCTGCCTACCTGAGCAGACTGTTAGCACTGCAGCTGTACCTGGCATATAGAACACCCTGCATGATAGTCTGAAACACTTAACCACAAGGATTGTAGTCAGGAGTTCTGTTTCCACTTAAAAAGAACAGATAAAATGTGGTGTATACATACAATGGAATATTATTCAGCCTTATAAAAAGAAAATCTTGCCATATGTGACAATAGGGATAATCCTTGAGAGTACTATGCTAAGAGAAATTAAGTAGTAATAGAAAAATGTGTGCCATAAGATCCATTTATATTAAGCTCCTGAAAGTCAAACAAGCAGAGAGTAAAATGGCATTTTGGCAGAAGGGGAAACGGGAGTTGCCTATGAAGGGGTATAACATTTCAGTTTGCCTACAGTTAAAAGTACTATATTGTACACTTAATGATCTGACAAAGAGGATAGATCTCATAGTAAATATTCTTACAGAAATTATAAAAAAGAAAAAAGAAAAATTAATCAAATATATTGTGTGAATTTGTTTCAATCCTGATTAGGTCTCTTTTTGGTATTTTGCCATATATAATACCCATATTTTTGGCCAAAGCTTTCTGGAGAAAAAATTTTTCATTTTAATTTTTCAATCCAAATTTTTATTTGTTTATATTTAGGTACTTGTTTTTTTCTATTATGAAGTAATTCTAGCATTTACTTTTAACATATTATGATATAGGAAATTTTATATAACAATAATTACACCACACAAGAGCAGATAAAAAGCATGAGAAGAGGGAGCGCGGTGGTCCCGGCTCGCTCCGCCGCGCGCCCCGCCCCTCCGAGGCCGGCCTCCCGCGGGCGGTGCCGGCGGGTCCCGAGCGCTCCGGCCGCCGCCCCACCCCGGCCCAGCCGCCTCCACTACAGCCCTCCTCTGTGCTGGAGGGAAGAACTGCCTGGGGGAGGAGGGAAAGGGACGCGGGGGCGGCCACTGCAGGGTTAACCTCCATTTCAGCTAATCATGGGACAGATTAAAGTCTCTCCTGATTATAACTGGTTTAGAAGTACAGTTCCCCTTAAAAAGATTATCGTAGATGATGATGACAGTAAGATATGGTCGCTGTATGATGCGGGCCCCAGAAGCATCAGGTGGCCCCTCATATTTCTCCCCCCCCGTCAGTGGAACTGCAGATGTATTTTTCCGGCAGATTTTGGCCTTGACTGGATGGGGCTACCGTGTTACACCTTTGCAGTATCCAGTTTACTGAGACCATCTTGAATTCTGTGATGGATTCAGAAAACTTTTAGGTCATTTACAATTGGATAAAGTTCATCTTTTGGGGGCTTCTTTGGGAGGCTTTTTGGCCCGGAAATTTGCAGAATACACTCACAAATCTCCTAGAGTTCATTCCCTCATCCTCTGCAATTCCTTCAGTGATACTTCTATCTTTAACCAAACTTGGACTGCAAACAGCTTTTGGCTAATGCCAGCATTTATGCTCAAAAAAATAGTTCTTGGAAACTTCTCATCTGGCCCAGTGGACCCTGACGCCATTGATTTCATGGTGGACAGGTTGGAAAGTTTGGGTCAGAGTGAACTAGCTTCGAGACTTACCCTGAATTGTCAAAATTCTTAATGTGGAACCTCATAAAATTCGGGACATCCCTGTAACCATTATGGATGTGTTTGACCAGAGTGCACTTTGAACTGAAGCTAAAGAAGAAATGTACAAGCTGTATCCCAATGCCCGAAGAGCTCACCTTAAAACAGGAGGCAATTTCCCATACCTGTGCAGAAGTGCAGAAGTGAATCTTTATGTTCAGATACATTTGCTGCAATTCCATGGAACCAAATACGCAGCTATTGACCCATCAATGGTCATTGCCGAGGAGCTTGAGGTGCAGAAAAGCAACCTCAGCGTCAGCCAGGAGGAGCAGTAGTGGTTTTCGCTGTCCATGATGAGTTGATCCCAGTGCGTTCTTATATAACCAGTGACGTCAGTGCCTGCCAGTGGCCTCTGCCTTCAGATTCGTCAGGCTCACCGGTTCTCACTGTGTTTTGGAAGCAGGACTTACGGTCATCTTCATGACAGGCAACAGCCCCTGTAAGCCAATATGACTGTTCTGTCTTCCGTTTTTTTTTAGCTTTTGGATTTGAAGAAGTACTTTTGAAGACTCCCATTTTAAGAACTGTGCAACTTTCGCTACCAAAAGTCTTCACTGCTGTGTTCTCAATTGAACATTAATTTCTGAGGTTTGGGATTTTGTGGTGGTTTTTTTCCCCCTCTTTTCTTTCCCTTTCCTTTCTTCCTTCTTTTTATGTTATTTGCTGTAAATGCTGCATATCCAGATTGTATATCCCGAGGACAATGGTTATTTTTATGCTTTCTTGGGCATTACTATTATCAGAGTGCCACAACTAGCACCCCACTGTTTGCTCTCCCATAAATCAACTACTTTTAATTTCCAATTAAGCAGATTGTTTTAAGTGTTAGTGCTTGTCTAGTTTCTAGATATTACAGTTATTTGGAATAAAAATTCAATTTAAAAAGAAAAAAAAAGTATGAGAAATTTTTTCTACTGGTAAAAATGGTATTATCAATGTATAATATGCATCCTTATTTTCCCCTTAAAAAGTAGGGCAACTGAGTGCATAGTATGGGCAGTTTCTGAGTTACAAACATTTGACTTACATACAACTCACACTTATGAATGGAGGTTAATACAGTAAGGTCCCTGAATTACAAACATCTGACTGACATATAACTTGCACTTACAAATACAGGCTATTACAGGTAATAAAATATGTACCTATTGCAACTTATATAAAAATTAAATTTAAGAAAAAAATCTACAGACTCTATCTATCTTATTTATAACCTGGGAGCTGCCTGTATGCACAGCAAAATATAGTATTTGCTATTTTGAGAGTATCAAGAAATTTTTAATATCTACTATATATTAGATGATATACAGTAATTAATGTTGATTTTGTTAGGTATAAATCTGTGCTTATATAATAAATTGTCACATTATTTTGTAAAAGATGCAAAAAAGTCCCAGAGAATATTGCTTATAGCTTAATGAAGAAAACAAGTTAGATACACTACAAAATTCTTGTTATTTTTACACTGTAGGAAAGTCAAGGTTACAAAGCACCTAATGAACTATATAACTCAAAAGATGATAAGACTTTCCTAGGAGATGTGGGATCAGAGGTGCTTTCAAGTTTGAGAGAGAAAAGACAGGAGGAGAATTTTGTCATAAATGTACCTCAGAATACAATAACTGAAATTTTCACACATTTTGCAAGGATTATTATGAACTGGCATGAAGACCAAGAGGTCCTGGGAATCTCAGGGAGAAGGGCAGTTTATGTCTAACTGCAACGTACTTTCCATGAACTTTCACCAAATGCTAACAAGAAGATCTAAGATGGGGAAAGGAAAACATTAAACTATAAAACACTCTTGGGTCTTCTTGAAGATACACAAGTGAACTTACAGAAAGGCCTTTATACTCTGGGTCACATCAAAGTATGCAAGATGACCATTTACTAGTGGGCAAGAGGAGAAGGGCTGGGGAGGTGACCTCTAAGGCATAAGCACAGCAGACTTGTCATGGTATACAACAGAAAATTTGAGAGAAACACACCAGCCACTCTCCAGTAAATGAGGATCAACTCTCTGCCAATGCCTGAGCATTGGCAGCTAAGAAAAGCCATTCTGAGAAGTAGGTACAAAGGGCCTGCTAAAACTTGCAAATGGGGCAGAAAACTGAGAAAACTCTCCAGTCAGGCTCTATTGAGAAGTCTGCTGGTGAATATCTAATATCTGAAGTTTCTATTGAACTTAATACAATTTAAGCAGTAATATAACCCAGAAACAGACTAAAAATACTCAACTACTCACACTAGTGGCCTTAACACATATTGTCTGGGCATTCAATTAAAAAAAATTAACAGACAAACATAAAGCAAGAAAATACCATGAAGATGGTAAAGACTCCATAGAAACAAACCTAGAGCTATCCCAGAGGTTAGAATTAATAGATGAGAACCTATAATAGCTGTGACAAATATATTAAAGGATATAAAAGAAAAGCTGAATACGTGTTAAAAGGATAATTTTAGCAAATTCACTAAAACTATTAAAAAATGAAAATGCTGAAAATGAAAAATTCCATATCAGAGATGGAAAATTTCATTCAATATAAAAAGTTTCATATTAGATACTTTCTACTAATGATGAGCTAATCATTAGATATTTTCTACTAGCTCATCATTAGTAGAAAGTATCAGTAAACTTGAAGAAAAGGCCGTAAAAATTATACACACTGTAATACAAAAAAAAAAAAAAAAGAAAAGAAAAGAAAAGAAAAGAAAATTTGAATGGAACAGAGTATCTGAGTTCTGTGAGATAGTAGCATTTAAATTTGCATGTATGCAGTTGGTATCCCAAAAGAAGAGGACAAATAAAATGGGACAAAAAACATATTTAAGGAGATAATAGTCAAGAATTTTCAAAACGAATGTATCGTTCACAGATCCAAGAAACTCATGGAACCTTAAACAGAGTAAATACAAAGAAAACATGCCTAAGCAAATCATAGAGAAACTATGCAGCAAAGATAAAGACATATGCAGAGAAAAAGACATATTGCTTAGAGAGAAACAGTGATAAGAATGATGACTGACTTCTCATCAGAAACAATGAGGCCAGAAGACAATGGAATACTTTCTTTCAAGGAAAACAAAATGAAATAACAATAACAACAACACAACCTCCCCCCCTTGACAATCTAGAATTCTTTATTGAGAAATAAGTATCCTTTGAAAGTGAAAATGAAATAACAATATTGTCAGACAGAAACAAACTCAAAGAATCTGTTCCCAATACATTTGAGCTAAAAGTAGGATTAAAGAAGATTTTCAGTCTGAGGTAATATGATACCAAACAGATACTGTTATGTAAGAAGGAATGGAGAAATACCAGAAAAAGCAAATATGTCAGTAAATCTTAAGGATCTATTAAAATCACACACATGCATACACACATTTAAAAGACTATTAACAGTTTAAAGTTTAAAAAATTGCAGGAGAAGTTTATAGTATATATAGAAGCAAAAGTATAGCATGAGAACAAATGGTGGAAGAATGGTAACTGAAGGCATGCTGTGATGGGCTTCTTACATTCTTTATGAAGTAGAAAACACATTTTGAAGGTAGATGGCATTCATATATACTACAATCTCTGAAGTAATCACAAAAAGGCATAACTAAAAAGTTTGCAGAAAACACAGAATAGAACACCACAATTTATTTGAGTTAATCAAAAAGGCAGTAAAACATTGAGAGGAAACAGAGAACAAATACCATAAACATAGTAGATATAACATCAAAGCAGACTCTATACAAACATTAATTAAATGTAACAATTAAATGTAATGAATTGTAAAGACTCAAATAATAGGCTTAAAATACAAGCATTAATTAAATGTATATATAATAATTAATTACATATAAATGGACTCAACACCCAATTAAAAGAGAGCTCCTATCAGGAAGGATGAAAAAGCTAAGACCAGCTACATGTTGTTCACAAGAAACACACTGTAATGACAAAGACACAAACAGGATGAAAGTAAAAGAATAGGAAAACTGGCCAAAATACGAAATGTTCAGGGGTGTATTTAACAAAAGATGCGCAGAACCTCTATATTGAAAACTATAAAACATTAGTGAGTGAAATTAAAGAATTATCTGTATAAAAGAAAAGATACACTATAAGTAAAAAAGAATCAATATTATTTGGGTGTCAATTCTGCCCAAATTGATCTATAGATTTAATTTAAGTATAATCATTATCACAGCAGGATCTTTTCGTTTTATTAGAAATTGAGAACTAATTAGAAAATTTATTTAGAAAAATAAAAGAGAATAGCCAAGAAAATTTTTGTAAAGGAACAAAAAAGGAACTCACTCCTCCTGACTATAAGACCTATTATTTGTTATATTTGGTATTTATTGGTGTAAAAGTAGATTGATAGAGCAATGAGAGAAAATAGAACGTCTGTAAGTAGCCCACACGTATTACTATTATCTGACTTATGACAATGGTATCAAACCAATCTACTTGTGCTACCACAATTTTATTTATCTTATAAAAAATATTATTGACCCAATACCTCCCTCATAACATACAGAAATTAGGTCAGGATCACTTATTGACCTAAATATAAAGTTTAAAACAAAGATTCCAGAAGGAAACAGAGTAGAATAACTTTATTACCTTGGTGTAAGATGTGATTTCTTTTTTGTTTTTTTCATTGCATAAAGATATTTTTATTCACAGCTTATGACATAAAATAGAACCAATGAACTTTAAAATTATTGTAGATACTGAACATTACGAAAACTTTAGTTCATTTAAAAATACATATTTTCATTCCACCTCCCCAAAGTATGCTACTTCACTGTTCCAAAAATATTGCACATTCAAATAAACTATAATTGAGGATACATATAGCTGCCCACACTTAGAACTTTAAAAAGGGTTATGCTAAATAAAGTACATGTTGCTGCAATATTTAAGCATGATTTAAAGTAAATCATTATTACAAGTAGGCATGTAATTACTATGGCTTTAGGAACTTTTAACCAGGAAAACACAAAAAAATAAAATTTCTGCAGCTTTTGACCAAAATAGAATGAAGAGACATCCACCATTACTCAGATCTCCTAACTCCTAGGACAATGGTTCTCAATCTTCCTAATGCCACAATATTTTCATTGTTACAAAGGGGTCGCAACCCATAGTTTGAGAACTGCTGCCCTAGGAGATCTGAGTAATGGTGGATGTCTTTAATTTTTAATTGTATTTATTTCTCAGACGGAGTGTTCTTAATTTTATTTATTTATTTATTTGTGGGTATATATATAATATATATATATATATATATTATATATATATACCTCATCTCATTTGCTTAATTATTGTATTAAGACATTTATACTCTATACTAATAGATCTGACATAAGGGTTGATAACCAGAATCCACAGAGAACTCAAACTTATTAATAAAAAAAGAACAAGTAATCCCATTTCATTGTGGGCAAGAGACTTGAACAGAAGCTTCTCTGAAGAAGACAGGCGCATGGCCTACAGACACATGAAAAAATGCTC
>CAUYPK010144763.1:0-16950 GCA_963574355.1 Loris lydekkerianus
AAAGAAAAACTGTAAACTAGCAACAACAACTTTAAAACTTTAAATAAAGTGCAGAAAACCGTAGCTTAACAGGTAATCAAGCTAAATCACAATCACCAAATCAAATAACCTGTATGACCCGAGTATAAGCCGAGTTCGGGTTTTTTGGCACAAATTTTGTGCCGGAAAAAACTCGGCTTATACTCGAGTATACACGGTAATAAGCCGGGAATAACATGCTATGCGCCTACTTTAACTTATTTAAGCTACAATGTGTGACCACAGGGTGGTTGGCTTTTGGAAATTTGTTGAGAGGAATGCAAAGTAAGAAGTCTGAAGACCACTGTCAGCTCAGGGGTGCTCAGCCTTGGTTGCATATTAGAATCACCTGGAGAGTTAAAAAAACTATATTGATGCTGGGCTCCTGTGGCTCAAAGGAGTAGGGCGCTGGCCCCATATGCCGGAGGTGGTGGGTTCAAACCCAGACCTGGCAAAAAAAAAAAAAAAAAAATATTGGTGCCTGGTTCCCCCTGCAGACTAAACACATCAGAGCCTCTGGGGGTGGGATCCAGGCACTGGGATTATTTGAAAACATTTAGGTATTTTTAACTCATCTCATCTTGAGGACCCACGGAGGCTAGGTAAGTGAGAACCCTCAGGAATGGCTGAGAATTGGCTGGACATTGTGGGAGGAGCAGGTGGGTGAGGCTCCGGGGACCTGGGGCAGTATCAGTGAGGACTTCAAAATTCCCAGCCCCTTTCCCCCTCTACTCTAATTTGGGTTGGATGAGCCCCGATAGGTCAGGCCCTCTGTCTTCCAGAACGACAACACACCATGGCCATCCCCAGCTCACAGTCCTCGTAGTCTAAGAAGTCCCCTGTGTGGCTTCTGCTTTTCATGGCACTGGGACCACGAGATCATTTTTCTCATGAGTGAGGTGTAACACCCCTTCAGTAGACCCTCTGTAGAATTTAGGGCTGACCTTGAGGCCTGTGTAGGTGAGAAGAAGCAGGAATGTCAGATGGAGCACATGCTTGGGGCTTTTGTTCCCCAGGATGGTGATTGTATCAGTTCTGACCCACTCTAAGCACTTCAGGATGTTTTGAACTTGACTGTACCTCACACAGAGCCAGGGCAAAAAATGGCACCTGAAATGTTCAAACTATGGTCCATTCCAGGTAGGTAGAGCCAGAAGTAACACCAACAGCGGATTGGAGACTCCAGGAGAGGCTCCCCTCCCAACTGGACATGTGACCCTAGAACTTTGAAAAACGAAAGCTTCACCTATGTTCCAGACCCATGAGTATAACTCAGTAGTCTCTTAGTGTTAAGAAAAGTTTGTAAGTGATTTGAGCCCATAGTCATCTGGAGATCAGGACTTCTAGGTACGTCTTGGCTGTCTGCATGAAGCACATGTGCCAACACAGATGCTGGTTTAACTTGGTCATGAGCAGCTGCCAAGGTGCTTCCATACCCTCCTGCCCCTGGTTTACTGGCTGGATTTATAAAGCCTCAGACATCAACCCCTAGGATCATGTGCAATCAATATCTGACACCAAGCACTGACATTTATTATCCACACCTAATTCTGGGTAAGACCAAATGAGAAAGATGTGTCTCACATACATGGTGCCTCAGTTCATGTTCCATGTTTAGTGTGTTTCCTGCACCTGCAGGTGAGTTAAAACAACAGAAGTGTAACCTCACAAATGGAGAAGCTAGAAGTCTGAAATCAGTATCGCTGGGCCAAAACAAAGGGTGGGCAGGGCCATACTCTGTCTGGAGGTCCAGTAGAGAACATGTTCTTGCCTCTTCTGGTTTTTAGGGGCTGCCAGCACTCCTTGACTCATGGCCACATCATTCCAGTCTCTGCCTCGTATCACCCTCTCTCTGTGTGTGTGTTTAAAATCTCACTCGGCCTCCACTTTTAAGGATAAATAAGATTGCATTTAGGGCCCAGATAATTCAGAATAATCTCCCCATCTCAGGATCCTTAATGTACCCTCATCTACAAAGACCCCTTGTCCAACATTTACAGGTTTCAGGGATTAGGGCCTGGTATCTTTGGAAACCATTATCATTCCATCTAATACACCTGGTGAAGTGAGATTAGCTTGGGTGTAATGAAATGTCCATCAGTTACTGAAACTTATCTGCTGTGTGGTCTCTGGTCACTGCCTCGTACTGTGGGTTTGGCCTCAGGGCTCCTAAATGTGTAGTGCCACCTCCAACTGCCAACGGTACCCACTTGGATGACCCCAAACTCTAGGTGTCTGCTTAGGAATCTGGAGGAAGGTGTTTCAGGCACTTGTTATCAGAGTGCGGTGTGGTTAGGGGACTAGGATAATGGGTTTCAGAACTTGGCCTGGGAAGAAATGCTGTGGGGAGAAAGGGAAACTCAGTCGCCATGCGGCTCTGTGTCAGCTGTGTCATTGTACAGCAAGGGAGTCCTTGAGCCCTAGGTATCCTCTGGGAGCTCTGTGTAGGGGAAGGACAATGTTCTAGGCCACAGGACAACTCTTAAAAGGGGCACAACTGGGCCAAACAATATGTAGCTGTATCTCCTAAACCTGCCCCCTGAATGGTGGTGGGAAAAGAGAGAAGGAAACTGGGAGCAGTAGAGGTGAACATGAGCTCAGGCTCCATTTTTGGACACTGCTAGAAAAGAAGGCCCAATAACCACAGGGGAGGATGCAAAGTCCTGGTACAGGACCCCCATCTGCTCGTTGCTTTTCATTCACAATGGGTCTGTGGTGCAATTAGTTGATGTGAAAGGAACTTTCAGGGCAGCCACAATAATGGCTTGCTAATTTTAGAAACTTCTCTGCAAGTACTCTGCATGTGGTAAGCCCCATTAAATATTTGTCAATGCGTTGATGTTACCACTTTGGAGAGAAGGGTGTCAGCCATACAAAGCATTGTCAAGCTTTGGGTAGGTGGTGGGTTCTTGTTATTCTGTCCTGGCGTTTGCTGAGCTAAGAATTCTTTAATTCTAATTTGGGCAGTTTTACATTGTATTCAGATTAACACTGAACTCCTTTGAACCAACACTGCCAATGCTATGGATAAAGAGTTTTCTTCTTGGGTTTTAAGAGCATTGGCTCTATACATTTGTGGCATTTAAGTCCATTCTGAATCAAACAATTCAGATAAATGACCCAATGCTTTCCTTCTTTACTAATCTTTTTACTTGTTGATTGTCTGAACCCACTAACCTTTTCTGCACTTCCTTAGCGTTCAGCCCTTGGCAGGTGTACACGCACAGAGGGGTGCTGTCCCTCATAATTTGGTGCCAGCTGCAATATGACTAATAAACAATCACAATTTCCTCTTGGGAGTGGATGAAATATTCAGTATTTAGAGTCCTCGGATTGGGTGCAAGTGTTTGGGTGATGATTTTAACTGTGTTGGAGCTGACAAAACACTGCCTTTCTGTAATCCTTCCATAACAAAGCAGGTACTCCCCTGGCTGTAACAGGGAGTGGGAAGGGTCCAATTCTAGGCCTGGTTCTAGCACTTATTTCCTGTATGACTTTTCTGCCTAGGAACTTGCTCCAGGCTGGAGCCTTGAGCCTGCCTTTCTGCCAAAGTACTTTCACCCAGGTATCTGGCCCCAGAGGAGCCTCCTCAGGGAGGCCTTTCCCAACCCTGAACCTGGGTTAGATCCTTTGGTACATCACCATGATCATCTATTCACTTACTCAAGTACCTAACACAGGCCAGGCAGATGCTGGGAATGCAGCAAGGAGGAAAGAATGCCGGTTCTCATGGTGGGTACACCTGGGAGGATCATATGTACAACCTCACACACAATAAAAACAGAGTTCAGCCATGGTAAGTGCGCCAAGGAAAGAAAGGGGATGTGAGAAAGCTGGCCTGAGACCGTGCCTGTCCAGGTGCTGGCCCCAGGGCCCGGCTCTGCCATGTTTATTGAACCTAGCGTACTGAGGCCTGCTGAATGCCTGGCTGAGATGTGGCTCTTCCTCCAAACTTCGCACTTTGCCGCTCCTAGATCTGGCTCTGCAGCAGAATCTGGCACTCCAGGGAGTTTGGGAGACTCCTTAAAGGGAGCAGTATAAGGTGCAATGCAGCTAATTACTGAGCGCAGGCTGTGATGGGCGACCAGGGAATCAGCTATGCAGCAGAAACAGGACTCTAAGAAGAGGCTAGGGTCTGCGTGTGAGCATAAATTATGGCAGGTTCCTGGTTTCTCTTTTAGTGACCACTAAAATAATGATCCCAGGGGCCACGTCTGAGCAATAGACTGTACCCCTGACCACAGTTCACAGAGCCAGAGTGACAGACTCTGGCTGGCTATGTTGGGCAATAGGACTTGGCCCTCAGGTCTATGGGATCAGAGGCAGCACCCATCCGAAAGTTGACCTATCAACTGGAATATTCTGGAATATTCTCTGGGGTTTCCAGAGAATAAGGAAAGGAGCTGAGTCCAAGTTCTGCTGTGTGGAGGAAGCCAGTGTACAGTAGGAGACAGTAGGAAAGAGCCGAGCTGCAGTGAGGAAAGAAGCACAGAGAGGACTGAGAGCAAGAGAGGGAGAGAGAGAGAAAAAAGACAGAGAGAGAAAAAGAGAGAGAGAGAAAAGAGAAAGGGAGAGAAAGAGAGAAAAAAGAGAGAGATAAAAGAGAGAGAAGAGAGAGAGAAAATAGAAAAGAGAAGAGAGAGAAAATAGAGAGAGAGAGAGAGAGAGAGAAGAAAGGGAGAGAAAGAGAGAAAAAAGAGAGAAAAGAGAGAGAGAGAGAAAATAGAGAGAAAATAGAAAAGAGAAGAGAGAGAAAATAGAGAGAGAGAGAAAAGAAAGGGAGAGAAAGAGAGAAAAAAGAGAGAGAAGAGAGAGAAGAGAGAGAAGAGAGAGAAGAGAGAGAAGAGAGAGAAACAAGAGAGAGAAGAGAGAGAGAGAGAAAGAGAGAAGAGAAAAAAGAGAAAGAAAAAAGAAAGAGAAAGAGAAAGAGAGAGAGAGAAAGAGAGAGAGAAAAAAGAGAAAGAGAAAGAGAGAGAAAGAAAACAGAGAGAAAGAAAAAGAGAGAGAGAGAAAAAAAAGACAGAGAGAGGGAAAAAAGAGAGAAAGAGAATGATTCTTCCTAGTGTTATTGAAATCCCTGGTTCTAGATGACTTGGTTGTTCAACTCCTTAAAAAAAAACAAAACAAATTCCTCCTATTCGCTAAACTCGACTCGGGCTTCCGAGAGCCTGGGGAGCACAGCCCATCTGCTGCAGGGCAGTGCCAGGGCCGGCTCTAACTCAGAGCCAGGCAGTGGTGCAAATAGGCAGAGTTTCTGACGCTTCAGAACTAGAATTTCAGAGAAATGAATTAAAGACATTATTTAGAAGAAACTATTACCTCACAGATCCAGTCTTGACTTTGTGTTGTTATAATGTTAATTCAACCTAATTTAGCAAACATTTCTTTAGCATTCATTCACAGTCTAGAATATAATGGTTAATTCTAGGAACTAGAGAGAAAACAATGGAGAAAGACAAAAATCTCCATCCCCTCTGCTAAGCCAGTTAGTCTTTCAGAGCTGCCATATCCCAGTACCAAAGATTGGGAGCCTTAAACAATAGATATTTATGGCCTCAGAAGGTAGAAGTCAGAGATCAAAGTGGTACTGGTTCCTTCTGGGGCCATGAGGGAGGCATCTGCTCCTGGTCTCTGTACCGGCTTGTAGATGGGGGTACATTTACAAGGAGAAGGTACCCGCCTTCTCCTTCCAGCTTCCCTCTGTATACATCTGTGCCCGCAATTCCTTTTTTTTTTTTTTCATAAGAACACTAGTCATACTGGATAAAGACCCACCGTAATGGTCGCATTTTATTTTATTTAACTCTTCAAGACCCTACTTCCAGATAAGGTCACATTCTGAGGTGTCCAAGGATTTCTGAGGGGACCCACTTCAGCCTACGAAGATCTTTATTGTCAGAAGTGATGAATATTTGGGTGTTGTCTATTACCACAGCGTAACCAGACTAGGTAGTATCTTGACTGATAGAAAGAAACCACCACTTGTAGATTCAAAAAGGCAGCATCTTTGAGTTGTCTGTCCATATTTATGACCCTACTAAAAACCACACCAGGGACTTTATTTTAAAAAAGATGTGCGTCACAGCCATGAATAAATTAGCCCCAGCAGTATTCTTAGATCTACAACATCATTATTTTTTTCCAGTTTAGGAACCTAAGACCAAAGAAAAGGAATGTCTCTGGGTGGACAGGAAGGCCACAGTCTCAGGATAACTCCTGTCACGAGCGTTGGGACCTTCCCTCCCCGCTGGGACCCAAGATGTCTGTAGCCATTGTGCCTGGGTGGGGTCCCTCCGTCCAGCTTCTCCGTGGTGCCAGGCCAGCCTGTCAAGGATTCCCAGAGCCAACCAGGCTTCCCTGACTGTTAAGAACTCTGCTCACTGAGGTATTATCCTCTGACTAGTGACAGATTAATTCCTTAATTACCCTACTGCCTGCCAGCCTCACCTCCTTTTTCCTCATGGTTCTGAGGCCGTCAGAAAGCTAAGATGTGGTTTTCTTCTTGTGGGCACGTCTGTCAGACTCTGAGAACGGTTCCCTGGGGAAGGAAAACCACCTCTGTGTTAGTTTCTGTGGCTGCTGTAACAAATTAGCACATACTTGGTCACTTAAAACAAATGAAATGTCTTCTCTCCCAGTTCTGGAGGCCAGAAGTCCTAAATCAAGCTGTCAGCAGGCCGTGCATCCTCTGGGAGCGCGAGGGGGGAACCCTCCTTCCTCTTCCAGCCTCTGGTGGCTGGTTCCTGGCACCCCCTGGCTCCGTCTTCAGATGGTTCCTTCTCTCCGTCTCAAGTCTCCCTCCACTTTTCTCTTATAAGGACGCTTGTCATTGGATTTACTGCCCACCTGGATAATCGGGATGATCCCATCCCAGGATCCTTAACTTACATCTGCAAAGACCCTTTTGCCTAATAAGGTCACAGCCACGGCTTCTGGGGGATTAGGGCAGGGCGGACCTCTCTGAAGACTTCCACTTTCCTGACAACTTCTTCCCAAGACAGGCGTGGGATATAAATGAAGTCTGTGCTTGACCTGTCTGCCTTCTTCTTCACAGTTGGTCTCCTCTTAGGCTCTGAATGGGGAAATTCACAGCTTTTCCTTCTATACTCAATACTTCCAGACCACTTCACGGCTGACATCAGGTGTGCAGGCAGGTTTCCCCCACCAAGCCATTCCCTAATTCTCTGCAGACACCAATGGGGTGTCCCACAGTTCAGTTCTGACACATTCCCCATTGAATCAGTTGAGTTCCCACAGGTTAAGAACAGTTCCCATCTGTTCTATGCTCAGATGCATAGAACAGCCCCGGCTTGAGACACCAATGTCAAATACAGGCTGTCATCTTTGCTTCTGACCCACCAGCGGTCACTCAAAAGTTTTCACAACTCCCTCTTCCCGTTTGATGATTTGTTAGAATGGCTCTAGAACTCAGGGAAACACTTTACTGGTTTGCTATAAAAGGATACTGCTCAACTCAGGACCAGCCAGATGGAAGGGCTCAGAGGCAAGGTGCGTGGGGGAGGACACACGTGCGTCCCCGCCGTATTTGGCACACCACCTTCCTAGCACCTCAGGTGTTCAGCAACCTGAGTGCTCTCTGCACTCCCTAGCTCGCGGATTTTTATGGAGGCTTCCTCACATAGGCAGGACCCATTATTGACTCGGTCTCCAGCCCTCTGACCCCTGGGGATGTGGAGCTGGAAGTTCTAATCAAATTGTTGCTCAGTCTTTCTGATGACCAGCTCCCAGCCAGGGGCCACCACGAGTTGCCTCAATAGAACTAAAAAGGCTCCCATCACTCAGGAAATCACAAGGAATTAGGAGCTCTGTGTCAGAAACCAGGGTCAAAGACCAAACATTAGAATAAGAGCTATGCCTAGCCCTGCGATTGCTCAGGAAATTACAAGGTTGCAGGAGCTCCGTGCCAGGAGCTGGGACAAATTTATGTTTTTCATGATGTTGCAGCCTTCTGCTTCTGGCTTCGCTCCATCCCAGAATACTCAGGGCACTCATGCTCATCAACAAATTCAGCCTAAGTTTCTAGGGGGTTAATATGTGGCTCATCCACATTTTTAATTTGATAGTAGATAAGGACAGTGTTAAACCCCAGGGGACATATTCTCACTGTGAAATTTTGGACACTGCTTAGTGATAGCACCTATATTTGTGGAGGAAATGAAGGAGTGGAGGGGAGTCAGTGTTGCTTCCAATCGGCACAGGCTGAGTCCCGGGCACCATCAGATTCTGGCATAAACTCAGAAAGCACCCTGGTCATACAGGAGCCCAGCCCAGTTGTATGCGTGTGCAAAACAGAATTCCTCTCAAAATAACCATGACCAAGTATATTGCTGAAACCAGGAAAATGAACCCTAATGAGAATAATACTTATACCACTAGGAAAAGAGCTGTTATTTTTTTACAGCTCACAACTAGCTAGGCACAGCGCTAGTTTCCTATGAATGTCCCTTTTTGATTTTCTGAAGTCAGCTATACATGTTCAGGATGAAAAAGAATGTATTTGAAGGTGGGTCTCATGAAAAAAAAAAAAACAACTTAAAGATTTCAGTTGCCTAGGAGCTCAGTAAATGAGTGACGTTGTCACATGCGTGGCTGTAAAAAAAGGGCACAAGTGTAGGCATCTTCATGGAGCTCTAGTGCCCAGATGAAGAGGGGTAAATAACCCTAGGTTAGCAAGAGGCTCCCTCTTATGTCCCATTAACTAAACTTGCCTTGTGCCCCTTGGCTAGTTCAGTAAGGTAAAGGAAGGGCCTCCTTTGTCATAGGGTCTTGCTTGTGGACAGAACGACTTCACTGAGTCCTGGCTAGCTTGTAGCTCCGTGGAGATGGCTTGAACATTCTGGGAGGAAACTTAAACCTCTCCTTTAGAATTCTCTCCACCCACACACCACAACCTCGAGGCAGCCGCCTTTAGGCTTCATGGCTTGACCCTGACTTCCTCCTGGGGCATCCCAAAGGCCTCCTCCCCTCTAGCACGGCTCAGTCCTCAAAGTTAAAATCTTTTTACTTCCTCAGGAGCCAGTTAGCCCTCCTGTCTCCATAGAAAGAACCAATGAAGATGGGGCAAGTGGAGAGAGAATTGAAGCCTTCAGGTGAGCAATTCCAGGGAGGCAACCAGGTGGGGTGGAGGCCGGCCACCAGGCCCAGTAGGGACAGCACAAGGAAATGGGGATATTTAGCTTCAAGAAGACTTTGGGAGTCCCAAGAGCTGAAGCCAAATAATGATGTTAGAACTATCATCTACTGTATAAATAGTTCTAGGCTCTCACTTCCTGCTTCATGTACATGATGCTTATTTATCTTGACCTTCACAAGACCCCTTGTAAAAATTTACTACCCTTCTTTAAAGATAAGCAAGTCAAGGAAAGGCTATAAGAGCTTAAACAACTTGTCTGAGGTCCAATAGCCAAGTGATGATCACAGCCAGTATTCCACCCCCAAGGTCTCTCTCTCTCTCCACCATCAAAAGGGATAAAGCAAGGAGATTTATTACGTTTTATACCAAAAGATGCCTGTAGAAACATGGGGCCAACATTCTAGGGAGGCAGATTGTTGGCCCAGTCTAGGGAAGAATTCTTTCGCAGTTAAAGCTGCCTGGTAATGAGTGGGTGGCCTGTGGCATCCTGGGTCTCCCAGCACGGGAGCATCCAGGCAGATGTCGGCCAACCATCTGCTGTTGGACATATTAAGGACTTCCACTGTGGAATGAAGGTTGGGCCAGGAGAGCGTGATGAGAGGATGTATGTGCTTTGTTCATTGAAGCCCTTATGGATTCTAGGCAGTTCTCTAAAAGCCTGGAATTCTGGAATTCCCCAAACCTGGTAAACTGCTTTGCAGTTAAATCCACAACAGTCAATGTCTGCTGGATCTTATGAGAGAAAAGTAGCATTTCACCATCTTCCAATGCTGAGCTACTTCTCATACCCCATTGTCTCTCTTATTTAGGATTAATTTACACTCAGATTTTCTCTTCCTTTATACAGTACAGACCAATGGTGCACTTGGACCCTCATTAGGGCATTCCTGAGACCTGAGTAAGTCCCAAATTCACCACTCATAATGAATGGCTCCAAGTATGCTAAATATCAATTCATACTTTATCTTATAATAAAGATTTCGTTTCTTAGAGTGTGTGGTCTGAGAATGAGACACACGAACTCCTGGCATCCTCTGGTTCATCGTGGGTCACCATTTTGCATAGTGTTTAATGTCTTTATTCCAAAGGCCTACGAACCTTGACCCAGCAAAAGGGCAATTTCAATTCATTAACAATAGTAATAGCAACAACAACTAACACGTCCCTACTACTCCTACACGCCACTTTAAATATATGAACACTGGCTCGGCACCTGTAGCTCAAGCGGCTAAGGCACCAGCCACATGCATCAGAGCTGGTGGGTTCGAATCCAGCCCGGGCCTGCCAAACAACAATGACAGCTACAATCAAAATATACCAGGTGTTGTGATGGGTACCTGTAGTCCCATCTGCTTGGGAGGTCAATGCAAGAGAATTGCTTAAGCCCAGGACTTGGAGGTTGCTGTGAGCTATGATGCCACAGCACTCTACTGAGGGCATCATAGTGAGACTCTGTCTCAAAATAAATAAATAAATAAATAAATAAAATAAAATAAAAACAAATATATGAACACTGAGCACTTTAAATATACGAACACTTTTAATCTTCATGACAACCCTATGAAGGAGGAACTATTCTAATTATCCCACTTTAAAGGTGAAGAAACAGCAGCATGAGGAAGTGAAGTTATTTGCAAGGAGCAGAACTAATATTCTAGGCAATTAGGTTCCATCCCCATCCTTAAGCCACACTGTCCTGCCTGAAGTGACGACCCTGGGCTTTAGCCTCCTCATCTGTGACGTGAAGAGCAGACCAGGCTGTCCCAACTCTAATGCACAGAGGCAGCATTTCAAGGTAGTGACTCAGCATACATATGTGGCTCTATGTATATGCCCATCAGCCATCGAGAACCCAAAGTTCACCTAACAGGAGAGGCTTCTTCATCTGCTTTCTGAGCTCTCTGTGCATAAAAGTGGCCTCATTTGATTCAGAAATCCATTTCCCAGTGTGCCTATCTCAATTACACCCATTTCCTCTCATTTATTCCTGTGGCAGCTGGAAAACCGGAGACCAGCATGTAGCAAAACAGCCTCTGCATCCTAAAAGTCACTTATTAGCATTCCTTGGCTTCCTTTCAGCTAAGTATACCATTATCATACACTTTAGACTCACTTATTCATTTGCCAGTACACATTTATTGAGTGCCTTTAGAGTGGCAGGCACTGTGTTAGGCTATGTTACATTTTGGTGAAATTTAATTGCGGGGGCTGCATTGGGGTTATGCTTGTTACTCTAACAGACAAATTGTCATAGTTCAAAGGCTTAACAGATTAAATTTACTATTTTTTGTGCTTGTAAAGTATAAAACCAGTTCTGACCCAGGTTCTTACCCTCTTGTGGCTCCTCCCTCCCTAAGCCATAGGAGTTATTTGCAGTTAGCTGCCTGATGAGAAATGAGCAAGAGCAGAGCAGCACACCTTTCCCCCCATTACCTTTGCCAAGAAGTCTCATGCATCCCCTCTTCACACTGTTACACTGGTGGAAACCCAGATGCAAGATCTAGGTTAGCAGATGAGGGTGGGGTGCTGGGAAATGTCACCTTGGCTCTGCTGCCTCTCCCCAGAGAGGAGCCTTCCTCTTGGTAGCAGCTGGTGTGAAGGTATTCAGGGTTGACTGGCGGCAAGCATACCAGAAGGCATCTATCTGGGCCTGCTAGATTTGCCAGTGGAGTGTCCCTGGGGAGATTCCCCTTGTCAATAACACTGACACTGTTCAACATATCTTTGGCAGCTCTTCTTTGGAAATGATTTTTAAAGCAATTTGGAATCAAAGTTTCTTCATTGTTAATATCTCGGTGTGGCAATATGCATATTTTGCATGTTGATTTAATTCTTGCAAATATCCATGAGTCATTGAGAGTCAAGTCTAGAGCATGAAGTGAGTGCAGAGTGCTTGGTAATGTTGTTTTGAATCAAACTAAAAATGTAGCACTAAAGTGAAGGATTGATTCTCTCGTGTGCCTGCAGAATGGACTAAGAAAAATGGACTCAGACAGACAACAATCCTCCACAAGGCTCTCTGAGTAAAGCAGCAGGAGTAAGAATGCTGCTCTCTGAATATTTTTTTTTTTTTTTGAGACAGTCTCACTATGTTGCCCTTGGTAGAGTGCTGTGGTGTCACAGCTCACAGCAACCTCAAACTCTTGGGCTCAAGTGATTCTCTTGCCTCAACCTCCCAGGTAGCTGGAATGACAAGCACTCAACGCAATGCCCAGTTATTTTTTGTTGCAGTTGTCATTGCTGTTTAGCTGGCCTGGGCCAGGTTCAAACCTACCACCTTTGTTGTATGTGGTTGGCGCCGTAACCACTGTGCTACAGGCACCAAACCAAGCTCTCTGCCTATTAAATATGTAATTCAGGACAAGTCTCATGCCCCTCTCTGGACCTCAGTTTCTTTGATATGCAAATTGGAGGAGTGGCCTAGATCACTTCTTCCTTTCCTTGGAGCTCTGACATTCTGAATTCTAAGGATAAAGCTTTCTAAGGTGCAGTGAATACCACCTCTCATCTGCACAGGACATTGCTGGAAAAATTCTTTTTAAGATAGCCTCATTATTAGCCAGGCATTGTGGTAGGTGCCTGCCATCCTACTTGGGAGGATGAGGCAAGAGAATCGCTTAAGCCCAAGAGTTTGATGTTGCTGTGAGCTGTGATGTCACAGCACTCTACCGAGGGCGACATAGTGAGACTCTGTCTCAAAAAAACAAAAACAAAAACAAAAAGATAGCCTCATTATTGCTTAAACTCAGCCTTGGATTTCTAGTTATTTACACATTGTACTTTCTAGAATCAGAAGAGCCCAGGCTGGAAAACCATCTGTCAAGGTCCTTATGGGTCTTAGCTCTGCCACCTCGTGTGACAATGGACAAGTCTCAGAGCCTCGGTTTCCTCAAACATAGAATGGAAAGATCATCATTATTATCTCACGGTGAGATAATAATGCAGTGTCTGAGCACAGCCAGTGCTGGCCATTGGGAAAATAACCCAATTTTCACGATCACCTGTTCCACTCCAGGATCTGCTCTGTAGCCCCTTGTCAGTGATCTGGTGGATGGTGGCCCCTTAGTATGTCCCTTGAAAGAACCCTCAGCAATATCCCTCTTTGGCTAGTACTGGTTTTTTTGTTTGTTTGTTTGGTTTTAAGTAATAATGATAGTTGGTAAACTCCACTCCCTGTGCTGCTCTTCCCTTTAGGGGCTTCCTGGTAAAAGTCTGCCTCCTCTTCCATGAGGCAGCCCCCAAACGCTGAATGCCAGCTACAAGCTTCAAGCTGCCGCTCCAGAGTCCTCCCATTGCTACTTTCTGCAACCTTTCCTCTTATAAAAATGAGCTCTTGTTCTTTCACAATTCTGACTCCTCCTCCTTGAAAAGGAGCCAGTTTGTCTTTATCCCCCTGAAAGTGAGACACAGAAGGAAGCGGTATGTGTGACTGGGGCTCAGCCCAGAAGGACAGGAACGTCACAGCTGCTGTCAGCATCACCTAAGGAGCTTTTAAAATTCCAATGCCCAGACTCGGTGCCTGTCTGTGGTTGAGACGCCAGCCACCTGTACCAAGAGTGGTGGGTTCGAACCCAGACTGGGCCAGCTAAACAACAATGACAACTGCACCAAAAAAATAGCTGGGCATTGTGGTAGGTGCCTGTAGTCCCAGCTACTTGGGAGACTGTGGCAAGAGAATTGCCTAAGCCCAAGAGCTGGAGGTTGCTGTGACCTATGACACCACAGCACTCTACTGGGCAACAAAGTGAGACTGTCTCTACAAAAAAAAAAGAAAGAAAGAAAGAGAATTGCTTGAGCCCAGGAGTTTGAGGTTGCGGTGAGCTGTGATACTACAGCAATCTACCAAGGGTGACATAGTAAGACTCTGTCTCAAAAAAAAAGTTATAAAATGGTTATTGTATGCACAATTAAAAATGACAACTAACCCACAAAGCTCAAAGGCCAGTCTCTCTCTCTCTCTCTCTTTTTTTTTTTTTTCAGCTTTTTTTTGGCCAGGGCTGGGTTTGAACCCGCCACCTCCAGCATATGGGGCCGGCACCCTACTCCTTTGAGCCACAGGCACCGCCTGAAGGCCAGTCTTTTAAGGAAAACCCTCCAGTTGTCACCAATGCTTGAGTCCATACACTTTGAATACACCCATTAGTCTGTAGCATAGAGCTAGAGATAGAAAATAGCGAATAAAAATAAATAAATGAACCTGACATCCACCTCCCATTTGTAACATCATTTTCCTCTCATTCACAGATCATAACAGATCTTAACAAATGCCTGAGCATGTCCGCTAATCTATTAGCACAGATCTATTGAAGGAAATCTACCAGCTGCATCACCTGTTAAGGAAGGAACTGAGTTTGGCTCTTCATTCCCCAAAAGACCAATGGGAGGGAGGCCTCAGGATCCGCTCTGGTCAAGCGCTGCTCCGTCTGGGGTCAGCTTCCGACCTAAGCAGACACCTGAGAAGTTCTTCTGGGGCCCCACATGGCAGCTGCACAAATCGACAAGGCCTTCTTCTTCCATGTTTCTGCTGATCTCCGTGCGTGTATTGCGAAACGTTGGCGGCGACCGAGGCGCCCATTACAGCTGCAGACGGCGAAGGGAGCCCTCTCGGTGGTATGGCGCTCCCTCTAGTGTTGAGCGAGGGAAAGGCATGCTTGTAACAAGTTGGTCGCAGAATTTCCATGTTGGAACTTAACCCTAATGCAATGTTTTACTTGTTAGTATGAAAACGTCCCAGATTAACAAGAAAGAAAGAGAGAAAGGAAGGAAGAAAAGAGGAAGAAAGAGAGAGTAAAGAAAGGAGGAAAAAAGGAGGGAAGGAGTAAAGAAAGAAGGTAGACAAGAAACCTAAAGAGAAAAAATTTTTTTTATTGTTTCAGATTCACCAAGGGTACAAAGAATTAAGTTTGCATTTGTTAGGTGAAGTGCCTCTTATAATTGTGCCCCAACCCCAAGAGGTGCGCCATACACCGTAACTCCCATTCGCTATACCCTCACCTCTCCCCTTCCCTCGTTCCCCCACCCCCACCTTGAATTGATATAAGTTTTTCTCTTATGTGGGTATGTATTTGATTGTCTACTTCATATTAGAATTGAATACATTAGATTCTTGCTTCTCCATTTTTGTGATGCTTTACTAAGAAGAATGCATTCCACCTCAATCCAGGGTAATACAAAAGATGTAAAGTCTCCATCTTTTTAAATAGCTGAATAGTATTCCATGGTATACTATTATACCACAGCTTGTTAATCCATTCCTGGGTTGGTGGGCATTTTAGATTGTTTCCACATTTTGGTGATTGTAAACTGAGCTGCAATAAACAGCCCTAGTGCAAATGTCCTTATGATAAAAGGATTTTTTTCTTCTGGGTAGATGCCTAGTAATGGGATTGCAGGATCAAATGGGAGGTCTAATTTGAGTCTTTTGAGGATTCTCATACTAACTTCCAAAAAGGTTGTATTAGTTTGAGGTAGTTTATACTACTTTTATAACGGCAGTATGGAAGTCTTTCCATCTCTCCACACCCATGCCAGCGGCTGCAGCTTTGAGATTTTGTGGTGTGGGCTATTCTTATTGGGATTAGATGATATCTCAGGGTGGTTTTGATTTGCACTTCTTTGATGATCAGGGACGATGGGCATTTTTTCAGATGTTTATTAATCATTCATCAGTCGTCATCAGAGAAGGTTCTGTTCATATCTCTTAGTGATAGATGGGATTGTTTGCTTTTTTTGTTGATTAATTTGTGCTCCCTACAGATTCTAGTTACCAACCTTTTATCAGATTCATACCCTGCAAATATCTTTTCCCATTCTGAGGATTGTCTTTTTGCTTTACTTATTGTGTCCTTAGTTGTGCAGAAGCTTTTCAGCTTAATTAAGTCCCATTTGTTAATTTTTGATGTTGCAATGGCCACTGAAGTCTTTGTCATGAAATCTTTCCCCAATGCAACATCATCAAGAGTTTTTTGGCCAGGCACAGTGACTCGTGCCTGTAATCCTAGCACTCTGGGAGGTTGAGGCGGGTGGATTGCCTGACCCCATGAGTTCAAGACCAGCCTGAGCCAGAGTGAGACCTCATCTCTAAAAATAGCCGGGTGTTGTGGCAGGTGCCTGTAGTCCCAGCTACTCGGGAGGCTGAGGCAAGAGGATTGCCTAAGCCCAGAAGTTGGAGGTTGCTATGAGCTATGATGCCACAGGACTCTACTGAGGGGGACAAAAATGAGACTCTGTCTCAAGAAAAAACAAGAGTTTTTCCCTCACTTTCTTCTAAGATTTTTATCATTTCATGCCCTAGATTTAAGTCTTTTATTCATCTTGAGTCAATTTTTGTAAGTGGTGAAAGATGTGGGTTTAGTTTTAATCCTTTATATGTGGTTATCCAGTTTTCCCAGCTCCCAAAAGAGAAACCTCTAAAAGAGAAAAATTATAATGCTTTTGTTTTTAATTCTCAGCTGCTAAGACAGTGCTCTGGGGAGGAGTTCCATAGTACAGTGTTTGTTATATTATCACAAAGTTAAAGGGGCCTTTATTTTAGTCTAAAATGGAGAACTACAACAACAGACATGCTATATTTTATTTATTAATTTTTTTTTTTTTGAGACAGAGCCTCAAGCCGTCACTCTGCGTAGAGTGCTGTGACATCACAGCTCACAGCAACCTCCAACTCCTGGGCTTAAGTGATTCTCTTGCCTCAGCCTCCCGAGTAACTGGGACTACAGGTGCCCCCCCCCCCCAAAACATGCCGGGGGGGGTTTGTTGTGTTTTTGTTGTTTGGTGGT